>OY856414.1:454035100-454327600 GCA_963693085.1 Alisma plantago-aquatica
GAGGGGGAGAAAGAGAGAGCCAATCGGAAGACATGGCCTAATCGGGGATGGCCATGTTACATGGTCAATGACCAGCTTGACCTGGCCAAGGCAAAAGAAAAGTGAGGTGAAAAATGAAAATGCCCTTGGTTGAAAAATACAACAAATGAAGGAAATAGAGGGTAGAAGGGATATTTCTCGAAGTGGATTCTCCCCTCTCAGGCTCGTACCATGGCCGCAGATGGGCAGAGAGCTACTTGCACCAAATTGGGGGAAATTACCATAGATTGAAATCTTCAATTGTGAGAAGATAGAAATGAAGCCTCAGTTGAATTGAGTGGAAGTATCATGAGAGAAGAGTCCTTCAAAGCCAGTATCATGACCCCAAACTTCAACTTGCAATGAGAAAGCACGAGGCCTCATGAGGAATTGAGAGATGAGAAGATTAGAGCAGGAGGTGGAAGAACTAGGGAGAGGGTTATATACATGTGGGGGTTCGGTTCATGGGCTATGGGAGTACGAGGTTTGAGAAACTAAGAACTAAAACTAGAAAAAATGTAAAAAAAAAGGGAAATATGGCTTGAATTATAGCTTTGCTAGATGCAGAAACTTACTATGAATTCAATGAAACTTGTTTCACATTGTTTCATTGATCACACACTGAGAAAATTCCTTTGAAAAATCTGCAAACTCCAGCACATTGTTCACTCTCTGGACCTCTCCTACTCGAGGTAGGAGATGATTTTTGCACCATCCAATGAAGATCGAGTGACCCACAATCTTCACAAAATCAGCTACTATAGGCGTGATAGCATGACAAATAAATCGGGAAAATCTTACACAAACTGAATTAAACTAAAGTGTAATGAATTAATTATGTCCCTTTCTTTCCCAATCGAGTTAGGGGTTCAAACATGATCCAATTAATATTAAATTTTGCATCTAAGGCTAATTAAGACATGTAGAATTTGCCAAAGAGATGGCACCCAGATGGTAAAAGTACTAATGTACGACCGAGAGGTCTCAAGTTCGAAACCCCCCGGCCACGGGATGAATGAATGGCCAATTTAAAAAAAAAGACATGTAGAATTTAATTTTGGCATTAATTTTCACATTTTGAAGCTTTTCATATCTTATCAAATTCTTTTAAAGAAAATCATATTTTCTCTTTCCTAATGTATTTAAGGCATATAGATTTACTCAATTATGTGAAACGTCACCCTCAAACAAACTCTAACATAGGGAATATGATTTTTCCATTAAAAATTTTGGGGATTATTTATCACATTATTTAATGTTTAGGGCTTTTACACACTTTCTCTCTCCTAAACTACACTTAAACATTTCAGGTTGTCCAAATTAGATGAAAATTACCACATTGGCTAATTTTAATATGTTTGGAGTCATTTAATGATTTATTTACTATTTTGGAGAAAAACTCATATTTTTGCTTTCCTAAATATTACAAGGATAATTATTATTGTGCAAATAAGGTGAAACTTGACTCCCAAGTTAATTAGGACCCAAGGAACACGATTTTGACATTAGATTCTACTTTCAAGACTTTCTTTCATGAGTTATAATTAATATTTTTGGCTCGTTATTACTTTATTTATCATATTATTTCATTATAATTATTCTTCCAATTGTGTCTCATAACTTCACATTACAACCTAAAGGGTTATATATCATCATTATGCATGAAACTATATATATGTTATCATTTATTTCATGTGACATATTTCATGTATCCCTTATTAATTAATATGAGAGTTTTAGGTCATATATTTTTACAAGCCTATTCAGGTCTTAGTTATGTCTCTTATGTTATCCTTGTTTTTCCAAGTAAAAAAAACCAAACTTTCTATCCTCCAAGGCATATGATCAGGGTCAAGAGGCTAGGTTTTGGTGTGTTACATACCTAGTTGGTTGTTACTATGGAAGGAAGATAGAAAGTAGTAATACATAAGACTTGAGTGTGTGTTGGTTGATGGTAGAATCTCATTAGTCATGATATGGTATATCAAACCAAGCACCCAGATACTTGTTAGAGAATAGTGCGTCGGACAGACCCACCTTGAGAGTGACACATGGAAACCATACTTGGTGGTCATAGTCATCTCTCATAGTAAAGGTTTCTTATACTTGAAGTCACTATACTCATCACATGTCATTTGGTATACTTTTACATCATCAAACATAACCCTGAATAAGGATTTCCATAAAGGTCATGAATGGGTAGTTGTGACACATGGGGACTAAATGTGAGTGATGGAGATGGGATTTTTCCCTCCTACTAGATTTTGATATCTTGGCCACTTAATAGAAAGACTGACAAACGCATGTGCTTGCACATATGAATCAATATATGATATTCAGGTCACATATATGTCAGAAAATCTGCTCTAGGTTCAAGGAACATGGATTGAACATTGAGAGGATGACGATCCCATGCCTTGAGTTCATTCTGAATATCAGAGTCAAAGGAATTATACAATCACTATAACACCTTACACAGATTGTATGTTGAAGTTGTTCTCCAACTTTCCATTCACTTAGGTAGAACTGATGTGTGACTAGGCACTGCTTTTTACTTTTGATGTCATAAACTAGTTGTGGACATTCAATGCCAATGTGATATGGGACCTATAGGGTCACATACATAGTAACTCTACTAGAAGAGGAGTTTAATCATGAATGATAATTGAACTTTTTACTAAAGTGCTTAGGTACTCAATTCGAGCAACAAATCAACTGACGAACTCCCAACTGATCAGTTCCAGTGTTGAGATGATCGTTTGGAGTGTTAGGATGATTAGAAATTGAATTGGGTGAATTATGCATGAATCAAGGAACCAACTGATCGACTCACTAGGTGAACCGATCGGATCAAGTTTGGTAAGATGACCAGTTCACCTAGTGAATCGATCAGCTTGGTCATGCCAACTGAAGCTTCTAGTGATTTTCCCAATTCCTGAGAATAGTTGATCATTTCACTTTCTCAATTTGATCAGTGTAAGGAATTGTGTTGAACATTACTTGGAAATGAATTTGCTAATTCATATGAAATTGTGAAACATGGTGAACCAACCAGTTCGGAGTGCGGATTGATCAACTCACATGGGAGTCAAACGACTCGATTATGCACTAAATGGTTTGGTGCTTGGATGTTGTGAAAATTCATGATCTTCCAGTCCCTTCCACTCCCACATAGCCTGGGAACCCAGACCCTAACCCCTCCTATAAATAGAGGGGTACTGGGGGCTTCTCAAAACACAACTCAATTGCCTCTAACAATTGTTGTCCTCTCTGGTTATGGTAACCAATAGAGAGCTCGAGCAAGTCCTACCCACTCAAGGAAGGGATAGTAAGGGAGCAATAATTGTGGGACAGCAAGTTGATGACTAGTACATCAATGGGAGGGACAACTCCTTCTTGTCTGTTTAGCTAGAACAATAGGAGTTCTAGGTGGTCCATGTAGACTTCTGTAGAGACGAGGAGGTTGGTGTCTATTGCTAGTAGGACAACATCATCCTACATTTTGTGACGTGACCAAGAGTTGTTGCAGACATTGTTTGAGTCTGTTATTTGTGGTGAAGACCAGAATCTACACAAACTTCATCCAAGAAGCAACTAGAAGATAGTTGCACTATTAATTTAATGAGTTATAGTCATTGGACTTGCTCCAGGACCAGGATTGAACTCATTAAACCATCCTTCCCATTACAAAGTTGTTGACATGTCCTTGTTGTTCTGGGGAATACATATAGATAAATTTGTTTTTCACTGCTTACTTTGTGCCCTTTTTACCAACAAAATAGACATATTCTATGCATATGAATGGAATGGTTAATTCATCATTAATATGGACAGTGTATAACTAGGCCAACATATAGGTCTATTGATATATGCTAAAGAAATTGAAGTTGTTCATAATTATGAATTCAGTAATATTATCAATTAATTGGCACAAATTATTAGATAATGAGCAAGAATCTAAAAGACATCAATTATCTATTCTTTACTTGGATTCTAATTATTTGTATAGCAAATAAACCTCATATGACCTAATACTTTGTCCAATACGAGATAATGACTAAATGAAGATAAATTCAAGTTTTGGGATATTTATATGATGATTTATGACCTAGATGTTTAAATTAAAAACTACGGAAAAGAAATAAAGAGGTATTTATCTTAAGTATTTTTTTCTCAAAGTTGATCTAATCGGAGGTAATACTAGTAGGTAGATAATTCTAAAATATGTGGTTAATCGTATAATCATAGTGACTTGTAGGATTTTTAGAAGATTACAATAAATATAGTAAAGTGGGAAGATAATTTTTATGGTTTGATTAATTATATATATATCACACTATGGTCTGGATATATCAAAACCTCATTTGTGTGACACCGGGCATTGATCACAGATCTCAGTCCTTGAGCAAATATGTGACGCCAACTGGGTCATCTTTGACCTCACGTTAGGATGCCAATAGAGGTTGGACTACCCTCCAGCCCCTCTCTTTCTACCGAGACCTCAAATCACATCCAACAAACCTAGCCATTGACATTATCATGAAGTCTCAATATCATGCTCAAACTATGATTGAGATAGATTTTCATGACTCAGAGCATGTGGGATTCTAAGACACCTGAACCTATAAAAGAAGGTAAGTGGTTATGTCTAACAGAATGTGCAAGTCCATGTCATCAATTTCACTTCGTCAACATCCCAATCACCTCCATGTCATAGTGATCCTATTTCTACATCAAGTGCATGGTTAACACCACCCTGACCTCCACTCTTCACCAGAGTTGGGTGTTTATGGCAAAGGTCCCTTCCTACTCAATGCCATCACCAATAGCCTGATGAATGGAGTCAATGGTGAAATTGACCACAATAATGGCACATCAAATGTTGGATCATGTGAAAAGATGAAGAATAAGAGGAGTGGATAAGTTACATCCCTATCCCCAGGCCATTATGTTAAGGTAAGGGTCACCCCTCTAACGTTTCTCTCCTTTTTCCTCATTATCCACATGAGTGTGGAGTGCCAAGATGGCGTGAGTCCATTAGTTGGACCCGACTGCATGGATTATATATATAAATTTATGACTGGTGACTTGGTGATCAATGATTGGTCCATTTATAGTTAACTTTTGACAAATATAGTAAATAGATCATATCTCATAAAGTAGTGATATTATATATCAATTCTATTATAAAAATGTGTATATCGTGAATAAAATGGTTTGGATTCCTAGTTTTGTCCTAGTTCCAAATTATAGTTGATACATGAATATCATGTGATTAATATGTGTAAACCCTAAATTTTTTTAATAACAGTTAAAAGTATTAAATACATTCAATTTTTGGTATTATCTGGTATTGATGAATAATGATGAGATTGTAAGATCTTAGTAAATATTCAGATGATAATGATCATCTTTTAAAGTTTCTAAAGACAGTAGAATACATACATGTGAATTATGGTTTTCAAACCAATGGTTATAACTTGTTATGATCTTAACCCACATAATTTGATATATGTAACATGATACGTTCAATCAGATAATAACAATTACACCCAATATGCAACTAGAGTTCCTAATCCTTGGAAATGATGATGTGATGGAATTAGGATTTGATTCCAATATTCCTTGTACAAACCCAAGATGACTCTAAACCCTAGTTTAGGACCCAAGTTAAATTTAGATAGTGTCACATGGATAAAATGGTGATACATTGGTAGAATGCATATTCTAGATAATGTCGGTTGGTTTTGGATTGCTTGAATATCCAGTTGACGATTGGATTTCTTGAAGTATGACTGCATGAGATCCTCATGAATAAGGTACATGGTTATTTATGAATAATCACATATTTCGAATTTCAAAGATTGTTGAGGATTTATTGATGTTTGATGAAACAAACTGCTTGGTTGTTCATCTACCTCCAGTTCATTATAATACCAATATGATCGCCACATAAAGTAAACTATGATATCCTAAACCTAGGGTTATACACATCTAGTGGTAGTTCACCTAAACTATAGATGCATAAAGAAAGATGATTATGCCTGAGGTAGTGTGATAACCATGGATTAGATACTTTAAAAGAAAAATACAAGTTCAAATGTGAAATTATTGGATCATTGAGAATATATGTTGATATCTTATATGCATACTTTTGTATTCACCCACACCACAATATAGCAATATGTTGATCTGTGCAATTGTTTCTTGGTGTTTTGGGTAAGAGACATATACAAAGATCAAGGATATGAAAAACTAGATTAATGCATCAAAGATAAATAATCTAAGTCACAAATATGATTAGTTAGTTAGGTACTTTAGTACTTCTTATCATGTATATGTTAGTTGCCTTTTAGAATTCATGTAACTCCTTAGAGGAGTATTGTTTTAATATTTGTATCCAATTGAAGTTTAATTAATTTTTTATTATTATTTGTTATTTTTTAAATCTAGATAGTAGATCCTAGAAATTTAGGTGTTGTCTCTCAAATCTATGGTCTCTCTTAATTGAGGGATTCTCATAAGTGGGGTTCATTACATGTGGTATTAGAGAATCTATTTATCAAACAATATAAAAGGAATAGATGGCTCAGGGACGCGGAGGGCATGGGTGAGGTCGGGGGCGATTCTCCGGCGGCCGAGGGGAGAAGATCATTGCTGCTGTAGAGCCATCTTCGATGACTCCTCTAGGTTGTCCACCTGCAGAAACTAGGTATGGAGGCAAGCAAATCAATATTGGCCACTCTGGATCACCCGCTCAACCCATAGGAAAGGAGGCGGCGGAAGCATCCTCCTCCTCCTCCACGCCAATCCACCCTGTCAACAAAGCAGCCACCGCCTCACGGATTTCCGACTGGTTAATCACAAGTAGACAAGACTGGGAGGTTGATGGGGTTGCTACCATCGAGTATGTCGAGCCAATCCTTAAAGATGGGGTGAAATGTGCCTCCATCTCTAGCCTGGATTGTCCTGTGCCGGATTGGGGTGAGTATCTTTCAATTTGTTTTGTTGGAAGGAAACCCTACCATGAGCATCTAGCTGGTTGGATCAGAAGGATGTGGCACCCTAGTGGCACAATTGAAGTCTTCGCTGAAGAGAGGGAGGCCTTCATCATCAAGATGTCATCCAAAATAGAGAGAGACCGTGTTCTGGATTAGGCGTCATGGTTCATGGATGGGTCACTGGTTATCGCCCATTCGTGGAAGCCCGAAATCTGTCTTCCCCCTATGTCTTTCTCTCAGGTTCCGATATGGGTTAGAATCGAGAACGCCAGCATTCCTTGGACTCACAGCAGCATCGCAAGAGTTGCGAGCACGATAGGGAGGCCAGTCGACTTCGACGATAGCTCAACGACCACTGGTTGCTTGGGTACTGCAATAGCATATGTTGAAATTTACAATGGCTCTGCCCTACCTAGGTCGACAAAGGTTGAAGCGGATTCAACTGTCAAGCAGCTGAAGGTTGAGATAGTTTCAAAGTCGGTATCCTGTCCAAGTTGTAAGTTGTTCGGGCACAGAGCTTCCTCTTGCCCGTCGAAGTCAAGGAAACCAATCCCAGACAATGATTTGCAGGTAAGGCAGGGGAAGCAGAGAGGTGTTTGCATAAATGCCTCTAAAGACAAAGTGACTCAAGATGCTAAAGAGCAAGGGGGTTCGTTGGTGATGCTTGTAGGCAATGCTGATGAAGACGAGGGCTTGCAGAACTTCATCGTTCAGCAGGTTCAAGAAGTAGTCCTCACTAGTTGTGCTTCGGCTCATGATCATCAACCCAAAGGTCCTGTAGGTCGGATTATGGAACTGGAGATGGTTGGGCCATCCCCAATATGCAATCTGGATATCCTTAATCTTGATTGGGAATTGGAACTTGCTCACAACTGCTCTGATTCGTGGAAGGTTAACAAAATCTAGTAACACTTTTTTTTACCGACCAAAAAAACAATATTTTATAATTGATAATTCAAAATAATTCCTAGAATTACAAGGAAAATTATTAGGGAATGCTCTAAGGGTAGTGGAGTCTAGAAAGAGTCACAGTTTTGGGACTTACAAAATTTTCCTCCGAACAATTATGTTGGTGTAAGGATACTCCATGAGCCAGTGTGATATATTCCTGAACAGAACCTAGGGTTTTCTTGAAATAAGATATCCCTTTCTCTAATCTCTATTTTTGTCCTCTTCTCATATCTTTACTTATTAAACACTAAAATGCACTTCCCTCCTCATTCAAGTTAAGGTTTCGAGAAGAAAAAGAATTAAGGTATCCTCTGCCAATTAATGTGCATATAATGTTAAAATAAGGATATGGTTATGAAAATTGACATGTGGTTATATGGTTTTTCCCCTTGTGAAAGTAAACTTAGATAGACCTCGAGTTGGGTTAGGATGACCCAACTACCAAGAAAAAATCTTAATGGGTCAAGGGAATCATAAAACCCTAAAATATAAGGCATAAGTCCCTAACCCCAAACCCTAATCTTGAGTAATAGTAGTAGTGATGGTGAAATAATAACTCTACCCAAAAAAACATATTTGGAGAAGAATGGGATAGAAAATACATATGGATTGGGTAAACCAGTTGGGGTACCACAAATTAGATATCTGTGTTTCCCATCCATGCAACAACGTGGAGTAATGCATGCATGATCCATGTCATGGTTCTATATATATATATATATATATATATATATATATACATATATATACATATATATTTTTTATATTTATATTTATTTATATAGCTATATTTATTTATATTTATTTATTTATATATATTATTTATATATATATATATATATGAAACCCAGGTAATTGGTGATTACATACGAATAAACATAAGACCCTCAACTCACTTATGGGGTTGGTGTTTCAAAATGGAGTGGGTCAACCCAAGAATGGGAAAAGACCTATGGGGTAGGCATAACTGTAAACCCAGGGTTGGGTTGTGTCTAAAAAAATTCATGTAACTCCTTTCCAAAGTATTGTTTCAACCTTTGTATCCAAATGAAGTTTAATTAATGGAAATTTTTTATTGTTATTTATTATTTTATTCCTAGATATTTTCAAGTTATCTTACATAAAATTTCATTACAAAAGAGTAGAATCTAACCTAACTAGAAAAAATTATGAAAGATATGGAAAATTATACTAAGTATGTTATTTCCATATTTAATATTCTTTTATTATAAGAATACCACACACATATCATATTATATAAGTTGATATTTTATGGTAGAAACATATAAGGCACAACCTGGTCAATAATTTTGTGATTGAGTTACGTTTGGAGCCTTACAAATAGTATACATGTTCTCCACTAAACATGGAAAATGTGAAGGTTTGTTTTAATTTTTATTACACCATAACTTGTTTGTATTCCATGCCTGCTTATGTAACGTCATAATTGTTGACTTAAAGGATTTTTTCATATTGAGTTGTCTTTTCATTTTATCATCCATTACATGTTATTGAATTATGAAGCATACTCAATTACATATGCTTGAAGTGTTTGAGGATGAAAATGGGAAAGTTATGCATCTAATTTTATATATATATATATATATATATATATATATTGTAATTTTTCTCATTATTTTAACTAATATTATTATAGATAAGACCTAATATATCATTTATTATAAATAAGATCATACACATCACATTATTATATAAGTTGGTATCTTCTTACTAAAACATTTTTTGAACCTATATTAAAGCATAACTTGGTGAAAAAATTGCTTTGAGTTGCCTTTTGGATCTTGGAAACTGCCAATCATGTTCTCGTAATGAACTTGGACAATGTGAAGATTGGTATTTTTTACAACATAATGTTTCTCCTTTCTTACTACTTATATCATGACATGGTAACAATTTTAGGATATATTTATCTTCATTGAGCTTCTGATGCTCATTTATCACCGACAACATGTTAGTGAATTATTGAACATACTCAATGTAGTAGTATTGAAGTGTTTGAGGACAAGAAAGGAAGTTGTGCATTTAATTATGGATTCATAGTTCCATTGTAGAACATATTCTGGTTATGCCCATGTTTCCTTGATATCACCATGAAATTCCATTTCTAGCATGCTTGAATAGAAACCATGAAGTTGGTGCTTTCACCTATTATTGTCTACTTATTAGTATGAGATGTATATGTATCTTATTATGTTGCATAAATATCAAATTTGCTCTTGATAAAAAGTTATTACTTGATATCTTTTCATCTTTATAAACAACATTTTTTTATTAATTTGATAAGGACTTGTAGTGACAGTAGCATGATTAATGCTTGGGACCAAATCCAATTGGCTCGATATAGATTAAGTTGAGCATGTGTCCAAGAATTGTTAGCAATTTTCAATATAATTGGTCCCACCTACAATAGAAAGTGGAATCTTCCTATCAATATGGAGGTTCAACTAATAAACATAGGACCTGCATCGGGGCTAATCTCCTTTTTTTAGGGACATAAAGAATTCTATTTTTCTTTGTGGAGCTAATAGTTGTTGTTTATTACCTCCAAGAGAGCATTGTGTGAAAATGAATGTGATAGAGGGAACTTGATCACCCAT
Organism: Alisma plantago-aquatica; assembly: GCA_963693085.1. NCBI lineage: Eukaryota > Viridiplantae > Streptophyta > Magnoliopsida > Alismatales > Alismataceae > Alisma > Alisma plantago-aquatica. The sequence continues at coordinate 454,045,689 of OY856414.1, forward strand.
ACTAGTAGGGAACCCTCCACTCTTTAGAAATTTTTTTGTTTGGGTAATATATCTCTTATTTATCCACAAAAAAATTTCATGTATGAATCGGTCCCTATTCAATTGAAATATTCATACAGTTGAAAGTGGCTAAATAAATAGTTATGGGAATCTGATAGTATCCAATGATTACATTATTAGCATGCATCCATTAAACCCATGGATAATATTTCTTGCAAGCAATATTGCAAAAATTACTCATCAGACTTATTAAAAATTAGGGTCAAGTCCCACTTTGAATATATTCATTATCTATAGATGTAAGTATCTAGACTTCAACTTAATTTCATACTTACATGACCTAAGTATAATTAGCATTCAGTTCATTAATTATTGAATAATTGGTATATCTTTATTGAACTCAATAAGGGTGAACTTTATGGCTCATAGATGAAAGGAGAAGATTTGAAATGATGGGGGAGTATAAGTGTTGAAGCGACATCTAGTCACTCCAAGGAGGAACTTCTAGAAGTTTGTCTAGATTTTGCCTCTTTTTGGTAACCTATCATAATCAACCAATCATCTATTCAGCGTAGTTACATGTTGAGAAAGCTAAATGTTATATTCTTAATTCAAGTTTCCTTCATAAATTATAGTGAATGCACTTTTCTTTGTGTGAATAACATCTACTGCTCATTTTTCATAATTGAAATTTTTTTGATGATTTGGTATGTTATGCATAATGTTGTTTATTGTGTGGTTTGGTGGTTGTTTGAAGTCATTTGGTTGTTTGCAGGTTCACTAAGATGGTTTGTCTTTATTTGGACATTTTTTGCAAAATTTAGGAAATGTTCACCCGCTCATTTGTTTAATTTGAACTTGTAGTGGTTTTTTTTAAGTTCAATATGGATGGATTAAACTCGTTTGGGTTTTTTAATAGTTTGAGTTGTTAAAATTGATTGAATTGTAGCTAGGAAACTGAATTGAAGTTGTACAAGGATTGTGTTTTGTAGGTTTTAATGAGAAAAAAACATATGGTGGTATTAATAAGAAAAGCCCATTGCTCTAAAATCTTAAATGACGCTCATTTGATTCGGACCAACACAATTGGTACAATAAAATTGGGATTGTCAAATCTCTACACAATTTCTACTAGTTGCATTGGTGTCTGACTACAAGACTATTATAAAATATCCTTTTACACAATGATTTATCTAGTGATCTTCACAACAATTCATAAAATGACAATTATTTAAATGATGTATTTGACATCAGTTATTGTGCAACCCACCTGGGCATCCTCTCATAATTGTCAACATGTTTCCTAAATAACCTATGCCTTAGGATATATATGTGTCAATGTTGATTGATTACCCTAATCAGATATTGGAAGAAATTTACAAAAAGATGATTAAATTGATATACAACCTCCATTACTTTATTCTCTCTACAAATGATTACTCCTATGGAAGTTAGCTAGTTGAGGTATATATGAAATTCTAGTTATCTGAAATGTAAGGTCACAATAGTCAAATAATATCACTGTATTGACACTCTAATGATATTAAAAGGCTCTATATTTGTCGCCTCACTCATTACACATTTTTTGGGCACACCAAGGACTTAACACAAACTCTTTAAACAAAACATTAGTCTCGTACATTTGTGATAGAAAATGATCAAATGATCATGAAATATGGTGTTCAAGCATAAATCGTGGAAATCAGATGGGGAAAATTAAGAACTAGCCAGAATTTCATACAATACCAAGCATAGAAGAATGAAAAAGCAATGGGTGGTGGGGTTACTCCCCACACCCTAGTAGAGTATCCACTCCAAACATGTCCAAGGTGAAATAAAGAGAGAAAGGAGTAAAGTGGTCATGTTCATAGTGAAGATGGTGTGAAGGACTTTTCTTTGTGATGTGCAGATGCTCTATGAATAACTCCTCCCTTTGATATGAATTCCTTCTCATACGGGCTCTTTGTAGGTCAACAGTGATACCATTTATTATCCAAAATGAGGGCCATGACAAAATACATTTAGATCGTCATTTTTGTGACTTGGATCTCAAATAGGCAAGTCATTTGGGCTCAAGTGGATTTGTCTAAATGTGATGCAAGTATGTGTATCTACTAGTTGGGTTGATATCCTCCGCTAGACTAGAAGCAATATAATTATGTAAAATTTTAACCAACACTGTCTTCTAGTTAGGTACCTTTCTTGGCTAGATAGTCAATTTCCCTAGTCTATGTGTAACTCTGGTCATTAATACTCCTTAGTCGGTTGGATATTGATATGAGCTCTTCAATACTCTCGTCAATCAACTTGATCATCCATTCACCCGACCAAGAGTGTTAGAGTGTTGAATCAATGCTCCAAGCTTCTGATGAATATCCCAAATTACCATATATGGACTGAGTGATGACATAGGGGCAATTTAGGGTACTTTTCTACATATCTAGGGTCAATCAATGTTATTTGACATCTTCTTTAATGATTCTCCTAAAACTTGTAATAAACATGGGATTACGTAAATAACTAGAAAAAATCTAGTAAAGAGGCAACACATTGAAAATCAAGTAGAAATCAATGAATCATGCCAAACTCATAGAAAAATGCAACTAAATGTTAAAAACACGTTCATCAAACAACCTCAATCTTATTTGTTTCTCATCCTCAAGTAACTCAATAATCTGAGTCAACTATAGTAGAATATTTTAAATCTATATGTATAACATCTCTCATCACGCTTGATTTTGTACCACTAAGATGGGTAAGAAATCTAACTTCCTAAAACTATGATACTAAAGTAGACATGTCCTCTTTCCCAAGAACAATTCATAGAATTACGTCCCTAACTTTCATCCCAAAAGGATGCACATTTCTAAGCTCTGTAAAGAACATGAACCTACAAAATCATGAATATGTCTAATCCACAATACCATGGTTTAAAAAATATGAATGTTAATTGAAATGTTGATATCATAACCCCTGAATGAAAAAAGGAGGGAACTGAGATGTGGAAAGAAGATCCTTTTTCTCAACATTTATTTTGAAATTCAGATTTTGTTTTCTTTTTATCCTCTTATATATATATTTTCTTTCAATAATTTCATAGAAAGGATTACTTGTTGTGTGAACAACACAACTTGTTTAGTGATAGGTCCCTAATGTACATTGAGGAGTATGGAAGAAACATAACAGAATTGGTGTAAGGATGCCCCACACCAAGCTTAAGTTTTAGCATATTTAGTTGTTTATTTTCTTGGAATATGGATAGATATCAAATAATCAATAAAGTATAGAACAAGGAGAATATTGGTATGCAATATTCACTTTGATTATTCATATATTGGGTTCTCCCTTGATTTGACTAAACATATATAGTTAAAAACTAATTGCATAATGGCAATTTTATAAATTTGATTCATCTACTTCATCATAGGAACTCCAAGCTTATCCCTATTAAGTACACATAAACATGAAAACCCTTCCCATGAGTATGAATCTATGATGCAAATAATCTTAGTTGATGTGAGTGATTTCTAACCAAAGGTGTGTTTTGGAGGCAAAAATAATCATATCAAAACTTTATCCAATTAAGTAGGGTACAATGTCAACATCTATTATGCAGGCAATGAAATCTTAAGATAGATAATTTCTAGAAGTGAAAATGCAACTAAAACAACAACCTAGACGTTGAAGAAAGAATGAGATAAAATGCAAATATATGAAATGTCTACATTAAGTTATGGAACAAAAAAATCACATTGCAGACTATAAATACTAAATTTTTGTATGGGTTTTAGATGTCACACCAACCACCCTCCTCCCTGAGCTTAATAACTTGCTCATAACTTGCTCATCCTTGAGCAAGCCTAAGACTTAATATGGAGGCTTAGAAATATGCTTTGTTCAACTCGATGACCTCCCTGATCCTAATGCTAGTGGGAGTATCCACTAGAGTGTTTTCATTCTAAAGAAAGATAGGGGTATGCAAAGTTAGATGTTGATCTACCAAGTGAGGGAGATATCACTCTTATTGTACTAGTGGTTTGGCTAAATAGACCATACACCCTCCATATGAAAATTATATTTACAAAAGGATGGTGCATTCTAACTCCTTAGGTGGGAGCTTCATCTTGGGCACCTCAAGAGTAAGATCATTGGCTTCAAAAATAATCATTGTCATATAATCTTTAATATCTAGATTTAACTCCATTCATGCATAATCAAGGTAGAATATTGCTTGACATGCTCAATCACCCTCATGCTCATATGTATGATGATTTGTCAAAGGGGCTTCTAATGGATCTTCCTTTATTTGTTTGTATTGTTGCATTGGATCCAAAAAAATCAATAGAATAGACTCCTTCCCACTCAATGAAACCTTCATGCTTTTAAAAAATACTCAAAGTTTGTTGATTTTTACCATGCAAAGTGTTAGTAAACTAGACCCATATCTGTTAGGGTTAGATTTGTCCCTAAGAATAGTCTCCCAATAATAAGAGGATATTGTGTAACCTCTTAAATGTCCATGCCATAAAATCACATGGCACATCAAACTATATCACCTAAAATGTTACATCTCCTATAGTACCCATGGTGTGTTATAGTGGAATATTTCAATTGAATGGCCATGCATGTAAGTAGAAAGTCTTTAAGTCACACATTTTTGCATAGACTATTTAGTAAATGAGAGATTTTGTTGTTTCAATCTAAAATATCCTTATAACAAGAAGAGACATCAATGTAGCAAGAACACCCAATGGAAATCTTATCTTTGAGTTTGTGTGGCTTCTTGGATTGAATGGTCCCTAAAGAGGATGGCAGTAAATTAGATTGTACTATAATCTTGGGTAATGAACTTGTGTGTCAAAAAGATTTTCAAGAACTTGGACCAAAAGTGTATCTCACACATTGCATCCAAGAACGGGATGTTGATGTCGAGCTTTTTCAGTGGATCTTGTAATTTTTTGAATAACTTGTCCTACATGGATTGTGCTAACTAATGATGAAAAGGAACCCATGCCTTGTGAACTGGAACATGTAGTTTTGGTAGTTGTTGCAACTCTTTCTCCCCATATGAAGATCCCATATAATTATTGTTGGATGAAGGGCTCTAGAGGAGGTAAATAGAGATTAAAACACTTGCACAAAAATCATTAGACCTTCAAGTTACTTCCACTAGGTAAAATTGCAAATGGTAAATTTGATGGCAGTCTAAATATGCATAGCAAGGATGAGAGAGATTGAAACGAGCACTTGCACAAGTTGTTTTAGAGTGGTTCCACTCTCCAAATTGGGAGAGAGTTTGTCCACTATCTAGAGAGGTCAAGGGAGCTAGTAACTTACAACCAAGGTCCTACCTATCTGGAGCTAGAGTCTTCTACCTCATCAAGGTCTTACCCACTCTTGCAAGAAGTTGGACACATTTTCTAAGGAGATCCCCTATTTGCAATGAGTCTTTAGCCTTGAAGGATTTACCCACTCCACTCCCAGATCTTTAGCCTTGTCCTCCTCCTTCACTCTGAGAATATTTATGCACCTCCTTATACATCTTGAAGAATCTTGCACCTTCTCCTTCACTTGGAGAAGCTTTCATCAACTTGATCTTGAAAAAATGGGTTGTGAAAAGAGAAGCCTCAAGAGATTTGCAAGCATACAAAGAAGTAGCTCTCTCACACAGGTCCTATCTCACTCATAATGACAAATTGAAGTGTAATAAAGAGAGAGAAAGGGACTCAAGTGGAATGGATGCACTCAACTATAGTAAGGAGCTTGAATAGCATGAAGGAGCAACCTTGGAATGAACTCCAAGAGGTCCTATTTATAGCTGAGGGTGTCCATTAGAGGGTAGGAACACTTAAGAATTTCTTCTATCCATTTGGGGTGTTGCAATGGATATAATTTTGAGTTTTGCAACACTCCAAAGTTTAGAATATTTTTTCTGTGTTTTCTGTATAGTGCAGTCGGTCAAGCTTTCATAAAGGTAACTTGACCGATTGCAATATGCACCAAAGCCAATTTGAAGCATAGGTCAAGTTTATCTTGTGTGCAACTCAACCAATCGCTTGAAACAAATTTTGGTGGGTGTAGGGATCGATCAAGTTTTGTGAGTGGTAAACTCGACTGAACCAAAGAATTCTCAAAATTCATCAAGGGATTAGTCGAGTTTCAATCTCGACCGATCAACAACCTATAATGAATTTTGGAAAACTACTTTTGAGTGATCATACGTTCAAATTAAGAGTTCCTAGTTTTTTTATCATCTTAGTTACAAGTCATATCATCAATACAAATGATTACAAAAATCATCTAAGGTCATTTGGAGTGTTTTCCATAAAAGTGCATTTGCATTGCTTTTGACATGAACTAGAACAAGTTCAGACTTGATAGATTTGATCCTTTTCATGTACCTAATGCCTGAAATCAATCTCAAACAAACATATTTGCATAGAACTCATGGGTCGCCTTGGTTCTAGTGATAGAGTTGTGATAGCACTGGTGTTCTACACACAATGCACTTAGGTGGTGGGTTGCAAACACCCTAGTGACCTCTTTTATGGCCTCACTTGTGGTGAAACGAGGTTCATATAGATCTCAAAAGGGGAAAGTATTCCTATGGAGGAGTCCCTTATAGATATTGAGAGCTTGTGAGGATATGAAAAGATGCCATCATAGGTTACACAGTGAGGAGCAGAGGAATATGAGGGTGCTCTAATAGGGACGGCTCTCTTCCTATGATTGGAAGCCATGGAGGTGGATGGAGAAGCAAAGGTAACTGATGAAGAAGAACAATTCCATAAATAGGTCATCTAGCCACCTAGGTAGGTGTGGGAATAGGCAAGGAAAGCCAAATGGAGGTTGAGAGAGGAAGTGTGAACCTAGGGTTTGAGATCAAGGAGGTCAAGGGTCAGGATTGGTCGACTTTTCCCTAGTTGAGAGGGAGAAAAGTCGGTCGTTACCCTTTTCAATTTGGTCCAACTCCACCGTCAGTCAAGCTCTGAGATGTGAAAACTCGACCAATCAGGTATTTCAGTATGACCTCACCCAGGGATCAGTCGAGTTGCTAATTCAACCAATGGGTAGTTTGTCCAAAAACTAGAAATTTTAATTCCTAGCCTCTATGGTACTAAATAAATTTATTTATTTAGCCTATTATGCATTTTAGACGTATTGAGGCATGTTTCACTCATCATAGGGTACTATTTTATGATAAATCATTCATTTGCAAAAAATACCCAAAAACAAGTGAAACAAGGCATGAAAATAAGACGATTATAGCACGTAGCAAGCAAGAGATGACCAATTTTAAGCAAGAAACATATAGGTAAGAGAACAACTAGCTAGAAGGCATGTCAATATCATCAAGAGAAGTAATAAGAATTTTTGATCTAATAAAAGCACATTTCTCTCTATCTAGAGGTTTAGTGAAAATGTCCGCAAACTAATTCTTTGTGTCCACATGTGTGATGAAAATATCCTTGTTGGCAATGTGGTCACGAAGAAAGTGATGACGGACCTCTATATGTTTAGCTCTACTATGCAATATAGGATTTTAAGATAGGTTAATTGCACTAGTATTATCACAATAAATAGGAGAAGCATCAAAATGAATGTTAAAGTCTCAGAGCATTTGCTTCATCCATAGGACTTGGGCACAACAACTCCCAGGTGAAATGTATTCAGCCTCGGTAGTTGAAAGAGCCACAGTGCTTTGTTTATTATAGAACCAAGAAACTAGGGAAGGTCTTAGGAATAAGCAAGTGCCACTTGTGCACTTTCTATCAATCAAACAACCTGCATAATCAGTATCACTATAGGCAGTAAGAGTAAATTCCCTTGACTTGAGATACCATAGTCCAAAATTTTGATTTTTAGCTAGATACCTCAAAATCCTCTTAAGCTCTATGATATGTGATTTTCTTGGACTTGATTAAAAGGGAGCACACAAGCCAACACTAAACATTATATCAGGTCTAGAGGCCAGTTAAATAAATTAAACTTCCAATCATACCAAGATTTTCTTCTACCTTTTCCCCTAGCTCATCTCCGACAAGCTTTGTGGTGTTTTACATGGGGGTGTCTATTGGCTTGGTGTTCTCCATCCCAAAAATCTTAAGTAGTTCACTGGTGTATTTTCCTTGGTTGATGAATTTCCCATCTTTCATTAGTTTGATTTGAAAGCCAAGGAAGAAAGTAAGCTCCCCATCATGCTCATCTCGAACTCACTTAGCATAAGAGCACTAAACTCCTTGCAAAGTTCAAGATCAATTTTGTGAAAGATAATGTCATCAACATAAATCTAAATAATCAAGAAATTGCTAGAAGTGTGTTTTAGAAATAAGGTACAATTGACTTTATGCACAATATAGACATTGTCTAGCAAAAAGTTCTTTAGTTTCTCATACCAAGCTCGAGGGGCTTCTTTGGGACCATAGAGAGATTTTTGTAACAAATAAAAATGTGATTAGGAAAATTATCATGTTCAAATCCTAGAGGTTGAGCAACATATACTTCCTCCTCAATTTTACCATTCAATAATGCATTTTTAACATCCATTTGATAAAGCAGAAAATTCTTATGACTAGCAAAAGTAAGCAACATTCTAATTGACTCAAGTCTAGCTACATATGCATATATTTCATCAAAATATATACCTACTTGTTGATTGTATCCCTAAGAAACTAACCTTGCTTTGTTTCTAACCACTTTTCCACTTTCATCAAGCTTGTTGCGGTAGACCCACTTGGTGCCAATGATCTTTCTATCACTTGGTCTTAGCACAAGAGTCCACACTCGGTTCTTCCCAGACTGTTCCCACTCTTCTTGCATGGTTAGGATCCATTCATCATCTTTGAGAGCTTCTTTGAAATCTTTTGGCTCAAGCTGAGAGATGAAGATGTTGTCTACTTGTTCTTTGTTGTAGGCAGCCCACGTATTCACCCTTTCAAAAGGATTACCTATGATGAGATTTTTAGGATGATGCTTTGCAAAGTGGTGGGTGGATCCTTCTTTTATTCTTCTTTCTCTTTTTCATCACATAACACCTCCTTTCCTTTATCAACAATGTTGAGTTCTTTAAGTGAGGAATCACCTCATATGTAACATCATTATTAACTAAATTCTTGGAAATAGAGGGGTTAGTCTCAATAAATCTAACATTGATAGATTCTTCTACTTTACATAATTCAATGCTAAATACCCTATAATCCTTTCTAGAAGTGATATATCCAAGAAAGAAAACCTTGTAAAACTTTGGATCAAACTTGTCAAGAGAATCATTGGCATTCAAAACAAAACAAGGACAACCAAAAACATTCAAGAAACCAATGGAAGTCTTTCTACCATGCCATACCTCATAGGGGGTTTTCTTTAAAGATGGATGAGTAAAAACTCAATTTTGCACAAAACATGAAGTACTAACGACTTCGTCCCAAAACTTCTTTGGAGTGTCATACTCTAGAAGCATGGTCCTAGAAATTTCCTATAGTGACCTATTCTTTATCTCTACAACTGCATTTTTTTGAGGTGTTTGAGGTGAAGAAAAGTTACGTGCATACCCGAATTCCTCACAAAACCATTCAAACAAATCATTTTTTGATTCTCCCCCATGATCATTGCAGATAGAGATGATTCGGCAAGAAGCTTAGTTTTCAACTTGTTTGCAAAAACTTGAGAAAACATCAAGAGTATCGCTTTTTAAAATAAGAAAGAAGGTCCAAGTATAGCGAGAAAAATCATTGACAATCATAAGGCAATACATTCTACCACGAAGAGCTTGCTTACGCATTGGTCCAAATAGATCAATGTGAAGATGCACAAGAACTCTTTTGGAGCTAAGGACTCCTTTGGATTTGAATGAGAATTTGTTTTGCTTTCTTGGGTACAATATTGTCATTCCTCATCCTTTTCAAAATCCAATTTAGGAAGTCCCTTCACCAAATCCTTTTTTCTCAACTTCTTCATTTGATGCATATTTACATAACCAAGCCTACAGTGCCATAATGAAATATCATTCAAATTGGTGACAAGACATCTACCAACAATAGGCTTAAAAGAGTCAACCACAATAATATATAGATTCCCATTTTTAGTTCCCTTATATATAACATTGTAGAAGAGGGAATCTAGAAGTAACGAGATAACCATTATCACAAATTTGACTAACACTTATTAAATTGTGATGTTGGCCATCCACAAGAAGTACATTCTTGATGCATAGTGAATCACCTACATCACCCTCACCTATCACCTCACCCTTGTTGTTGTCACCAAAAGTAACTGACCATCCTTTCTTCTTTGTAAGTTGGTTGAAGTGGCTGATTTCACCTGCCATATGCTTTGAGCAACCACTATCAACAATTCTTTTTCCATTTACCTACAAGAAAGGAAGATGTCAGTTCCCAACTCAAACTTTGGGATCTGGTGTTAGCTTGGGAAACCATATTATCTTTGGGTTGGTCCTCTTCTCTCTATATGGAAAATAAGTAAAGTAATGGTCATCACTCTAGCAATGCACACAAACCATAGGGTTCTTAGAGCCAGAGGACTCTCCATGGAAGATAGGAGGCCCCTTTCTCTTTTTCTTACCCTTTCCCTTGCTCTTGCTCTTTGGAGATCCCCCTACATATTCCAAACCACTAGTACCAACTTTTTTGGTAGAGCAATATAGAACTTCATTGAGGGATTTCTTCCCTTTGAGGAATTTCTACAAGGAAGCTCTTAGTTTGTGATTATCATCACTAAGAGTAATGACATTAGAAGATAAGCTAGAAAGACCATCTTGTGCATGAAGTAAGTCGGCCTCCAAACAAAGGGATTTAGTAAGATAAGAATCTTTTTTAAAATTAAGACTAGCAACTTCATGACTAGGCAATAAAGGTCTAGCGGATAGATCATTAACTTGAGCAAGCAATCTAGCATTTTCAATTATAAGCAAAACAAACTCATCAATATAAACTATGTTTTCATCTTTAATAGCATCACAAGCAAGCTTAAGATCATCATTTTAAGTTTTAAGTAAAGCAAGCTCATCTACTAGGGCTTGGTTTTCTTCCTTAAGAATATTGATGTTCTTAAGGTAGATACCATTCTCTACTTCAACTCCGTTGTATTTGAGCTCAAGGTCAAGAAAGTGCCCTTGCAAGGAATCAATGCTATCAAGATGCAACTTCTCATTTTTATCAAGAACATCTATTTTAACATACAAATCATCTATGATCTTCCCTAACCTCTTCTTTTTAGACTTGCATTCAGAATAAGAGGAACGGGAAGCATTTAACATATCAATAAGAGTTTCTTTGGATAACTTATACAAGATTACCTCACCAATGTCTTCACTTGTGGAGGCCATGAGTGCCAGATGCCATTCTCCTCCATTGGATCTTCAGCCACTTGAAGAGGATTCCTCCCAAGCCACATGAGATGCATCCTTGCTCCTTTAGTCCTTCTTATCCTTCCTCGTGTATTCTCCTTCCTTCTTATACTCATCCTTCTTCTTGTGGTTGCTCTTGTGATAGGCCTTCTTTGCCTTGGGGCATTCATTATTGTAGTGCCCCTTTTTTCCACATTCATAGCATCTAGGAGTATAGGATGAGGAAGACTTTCCCTTGGAGTACCTTGCTACATAATAACTAGGGCCATCATCTTCACTTGGGGAGGGTGGAGAGGACTGGAAAGCAAGTTGTTGTTGGAGAATTTTTGCCTCCACTTGAGCTTTGAAGGCATTGTCTTTGATCTTCTCTGATTCCTTTTCCTTTTGCTTGTCATCTTCTTCTTGCTTGTCTAGTCTTGGCTCATGAGCTTGAAGGTTGCCAATGAGCTCCTCGGTGGCTAAGTCACCAAGACTTCTAACTTATTCAATGGAAGTCACCTTGGGTTCCCATATCTTAGGAAGAGATAATAGGATCTTGGAGTTAATAATTCCTCTATCCAAGGTGTGGCCCAAAGCAGCAAGCCCGTTGATGATGGTGTTGAGCCTTGTGTACATCTCGGCCACTCTTTCCTTCTTGTCCATCTTGAAGTTTTCAAGCACTCCATTGAGCACGTAGATCTTTGACTCCTTGACTTATCGTGTGCCTTCATAAATCTCATGGATTGTATCCCAAGATGAGATCTGACTGAACTCAAAGGGAGTGAGGGAAGCATAGATGATGCTTATCACCTTGCTATTGAGTTGTGCCTTCTTGAGTGTATCTTCATCCCAAGTAGCTACACCTTGATGCTTATCACCTTGTAGGATCATCACTTTCCACATGTCTTGGTTCATACCTTGAAGGTAGAATTGCATCCTTTGATTCCAATAAAGTAAATTTGTGTCATCGAAGATCGGGGGTCTCATGGAGAAGCCTCCCTCTAGGTTGAGGGACCCAAGTAAGTCGCCCATCTTCTTGTCTCGTGGGAGATGTGTTAGAGAAGATTGTGGCTATGATACCACTTTTTGGATCAAAGGGCTCTAGAGTGGGGGTGAGTAGAGCTAAAAACACTTACAAAAAAATTGTTAGACCTTCAAGTTACTTCAACTAGTTACAATTGCAAACAGAAAATTTGATGTCAATCCAAACATGCATAGCAAGGATGAGACACTTGAACAAGCTATTTTAGAGTGGTTCCATTCTCCAAACTAGGAGAGAGTTAGTCCACTACATAGAGAGGTTAAGCCCTATGATTTTGAAACATATATATACTTATATTCCATTATAAGACATACAATTGACCTTCATTTTCTGGGATAAGGATATCCAGCTTTCCTTTGAGGTCAAGGGAGCCAATAACCTTACAACCAAGGTCTTACTTATCCGGAGCTAGAGTCTTCTACCTCACCAAGGTCTTACCCACTCTTGCAAGTAGTTGGACACCTTCACCAAGGAGATCCCTTCTTGTCCATGAGTCTTAAGCCTTGAAGGATTTACCCACTCCACTCCCAGATCTTCATCCTTGTCCTCCTCCTTCACTCAGAGAAGCTTTATGCACCTTATTCTACAACTTGAAGAAGCTTGCACCTTCTCCTTCACTTAGAGAAGCTATCATTAACTTGATCTTGAAGAAAAGGGTTGGGAAAGAGAAGGTTTGAGAGCTTTACAAGCATACTTTGAAGTATCTCTCTCACACAGATCATATCTCACTCATAATGACGAATTGAAGTGTAATCAAGAGAGAGAAAGGGGCTCAAGTGGATTGGATGCACTCAACTATAGAAAGGAGATTAAATAGCATGAAGGATAAACCTTGGAATGAACTCCAAGAGGTCCTATTTATAGTTGACGGTGTCCACTAGAGGGTAGGAACAATTAAGAACATTTTCTAGCCGTTTGGGGTGTGGCAACAGATATAATTTCGAGTTTTTGCAACACTCCAATGGTTAGAATTGCTTTTTCTACATTTTTCATGTAGTACAATCGGTTGAGTTTTAATAAAGGTAACTTGGCTGACTGCACTATACACCAAAGCCAATTTGAAGCATCAGTCGAGTTTGTCATGTGTGCAACTCGACCGATCGCTTGAAATAGAATCATGTGTGTAACTTGACCAACTATACTATGTGCCAAAGCCATTTTTTCTAAGTGCAGGGATTGGTCGAGTTTTATGAGTGGTAAACTTGACCGAACCAAAGAATTCTCCAAATACATCAAGGGATCGGTTGAGTTTCAATCTTGACTGATCAACATCCTGTATGAATTTTGGAAAATTACTTTTGAGTGATCAAACTTTTGAATTAAGAGTTCCTTATTTTTTCTCATCTTATTTATAAGTCGTCATCAATACAAATAATTACAAAAATCATCTAAGGTGATTTGGAGTGTTTTCCACCAAAGTGCATTTGCATTGCTTTTGGCTTGAACTAGAACAAGCTAGGGCTTTATAGATTTGATCCTTTTCATGTACCTAATGTCTAAAATCAATCTCAAACAAATATATTGCATACATATGAGTGGAATGGTTAATTAATTATCAAAATATGGACAATGTATAACACTTAGGTTAACAATTATAAATGCATGGCATAGTGGTAGAAGGGATAGATTTAAAATAACCATCAACAGAGATAACTTATAGCTTATTTAGAGGAATCATCCTCTCTAGGAGAGAAAACCCCAAGTGGTGATCAGTTTGATATAATACTTGGGGTTATGATGTACTTGACGTGGAAGAGCATCTACAAACTAAGGGACATGGATTGCATGTTGGACCAATTGTGTCTATAGGATTGGTTGTTGTCTAACTAGTGTTGGTAAGGTATGTCCAGGGATCCAATCATGTGATGATTGACATGGCATGTACCATAAAGGATTTGATTGATACTCATAAAGGCAAGCTTCCAATTCATTCTATTTCACTCAGTTCTGAGATAATGAGGAAATATTATGAATGTCTAAACAATGACAATAATTAATGATGTATGTCTTCAAGTATGTGACTTGGAAGGATGAGATCATATGAATGTTAAGAGTATGTACATTCTTGTTATGTCCCTATTCGGTTGTTACTATGGAAGGTAGATAGACAATAGTAATACATAAGACTAGAGTGTGGGTTGGTTAATGATAGAATCTCATTAGTCATGATATGGCAATATCAATCCAAGCACACATATACATGTTAGGGAACAGTGTATCGGATAGACCCACCTTGAGAATGACACATGGAAACCAACATATGGTAAGTTATAGTCAACTCTCATAGTGAAGTGGTGATTGTGATTCTTAGTCCTGAAATCATTGCACTCATCACATGCCGTTGGGTACGCTTTGACATCATCAAACGCAGTCTTGAAACATGGGTTGTTATAAAGGTGATGATTGGGTGACTTTGACACATTGGGATAGACTGTGAGTGATAGATATGGAATTTTTCCTTCCTACTGGAGTATGATATCCTAGTCACTTGATAATTGAGATTGAGAAATGCATGTGCAAGCACATGTGATACAATATATGATATTGAAGTCACATTATCTCAGACAGTATGCTCTTGGTTCAAGAAACATGGATTGAATAATTGAGATGATGATGATTCCATGCCTCGAGTTCATTCTAGATATCAAAGACAAAGGAATTATACAATCATTGAAACACCTTACACAAATTGTAGGTTGAAGTTGTTCTCCAACTTTCCATTCACTGGGATAGCACTGATGTGCGACTAGGAACCTCTCCTTTCTTGTGATGTCATAAGTTAGTTATGGACATTCACTGCCAACGTGATATGGGACCTATAGGGTCACACACAAAGGAATTCGTCTAGAAGAGGAGTTTATCTTGAATGATGATTAGATTGATTACTAAAGCATTTAGGTAATAAATTCATGCAACAAATCAACTGATCGGCTGACTGGACTGCCAGACGACCATCTCACTAGGTGAGACAGCCGTTTGGGCAGCCAGACGGGCATCTCAAGTGTTAAGACGGTTGTTGGATTGTCAGGCTAATCATAGTTTGAATTTCCTAAGTTCTTCCTTTGAACTGACTAGTTCTGTAATGAATCAAAACCTAGCATATTAACCCCGATCGTATGTCTTGGAGGATAGTCAGCTTGGTTCTTTGGGTTTAGCCAAACAAGGATAAAGATATACCTAATAGTATTTAATTGTAACCCTAATATATCAATGCATGAATATATCACTCAAATATAAATGCATGAAAAAAATATGGCCTAATGCTCTCACACTAATATTAAGGCCAATAAAATATGTCACATGAGATAATGTAGATTTTGGTATGGGGTTAAGAGAAATAATGTGCATAGAGAGATTAAGTTTCCATAATTGGGAATATTGATACATAACTCAAATAAATAAGGAATTGATGGATTTAATGAGTTATATAATAAAAATAAAGAATTTCATGCACCATAATAATATATAATCATTTTGGTTGTAATATGTGGATATGGGACACAATTGGAAGAACAATAACAATAATGATGAAATAGAATGTTAACTAAAATAATAATGGGCCACAAATGATAATTATGTAAAATTCATTAAATGAAGAATCATTGGATAAAAATAACTGTAGATTCATTTTCTTTGGATATGATATGGCTTGAAGGCCATGTTTCACAAATTTGGGATAATAATAATTATATCTATTTTATTTAGAAAAGAAAAGGTGGTTTTCCTCCAAAATATGAAATAAAAATTTTAATGACTCTAAAAGAGAAAACTAATCATGGATTCTTAATCTACACACTAAAAATAGCTTTTTGGAGAATTTTCATGTAATTTGGATAATCTTTAATGTCCATGTGTAGATTAGGAGAGAGAAAGTCCAAAATACTAAATAATGAGCAAAATAGATTCAAAGGATAAAATTAATGGCCATTTCGTGTTCCATATGTTTTGGTTTGCTTAAGGATGAAGTTTCACATTAATTGATGGATTCTAGAAGTCTCTAATACATTAGGAAAGTGAAAATATGTTTTTCTTTGAAAAAAATAGATAAAATATCTAGATTCTTCAAAAGTGAAAACTAAGGCAATATTCAGATTCCTCATGACTAAAATAGGTCATGCACCAAATTTTATCAAATTTGGATTTTGTCTGCACCCTCAATTGAGGAGAGAGAAAAAGGTAAATTAATTTATACGTCACTTTATTCCATATCAAAGTCGCACTGCATACATATGTGTCACACACCTTTTTATTTCATAGAGATCATCGATTGTTGGTTGCGGATTAGATGGATGATAGGTCATCATCAACCTTGTGCCCAAAACGGAAACAATGCCATTTTTCATGAATTTTTGAAAGTAGTTTTCTCTCTTGTTCTTTGATCATTTCTTGACATTTATGTTGCATCGAGTTTGTGAGAAGATTCCACACCATTTGAGCTCCTACGAGAGACCTATGGTCATGAAATAAGGGAATCC
Organism: Alisma plantago-aquatica; assembly: GCA_963693085.1. NCBI lineage: Eukaryota > Viridiplantae > Streptophyta > Magnoliopsida > Alismatales > Alismataceae > Alisma > Alisma plantago-aquatica. The sequence continues at coordinate 454,062,547 of OY856414.1, forward strand.
CCAAATCTCACCCCAACTCTCTTAAAACTTCTAACCATAGATGTCCAACACCTTAACCTTATATAAAAGGGATGAGACCCTTGTATTCGTGACACCTCGCCTCACTAATCTCCTCTTCCAATTTTCATTGCTACAACCATTTTAACCACTGTCGAACATGACTTCATTCTGAGCTTACGGCTACTCACCAAGGCACCCATAACCTCCAAAACCAAATCAAATTCAAGGGTAAGTTCCCTGATCCTCACCACAGACCTATGTTCATTTGAATTCGTGAAAAGATCTCTCATTTGTTTTCCCCAATCTCACACCATTCAGCCAGGATACTTCATGTAGCTGTGGCGGGTGTGCAGGGAAGGGAGCAGTTCCCCTGTGAATTCCTTGCTCTGTCCTCCCTTGCTTCTTCTTTATTTCTTTTCCTCCAGGGGTATTTTTGTCTATAGACCTCGTCTTTCTTTTTCTTTAGGCGAAGTCCAGTTGGACATAGACCAGTGATTTGGTCACCCGTGATTGGGTCAAGTCACATGGCCCGATCCACTCTATCTCTCTCATATATTGCTTATTTGGTTTAATCAAATTTCCTGATTGGTCGATCTTATAAAAATCATAAATTTTGATCTACTTGTATAAAAATTAAGTAAAAGTATGTTTTGGAATCGAAAAAATGTGTTCTTTATAATAAAAATAGTTTCAATGCCTGATCCATGTTTTTCAAAGGATAATATGTATAAAAATCATAACTTTATCATATAAATCCAAATCTGGTAAAAAAGTATATTTTCTTGATCAGAAAAATATTAGGAATCAATCGGTACAGGTTTTGAGTCAAAAATCTGATGTTTTCTAGAAAGTTCTATAATTAGGGTTTCATTACATTTATATGAATCTCAAAACCCTAATACCTGTGAATAATTTGTAATTAGGCAAGGTTGATCTTGGAAATAACTAGGTTGGTGAAGAGTATTTCTAGGACTCTGAAATAAGGTATGTTTGCATCCCACATTATTTCTATATTGAGCAATTTCTAATTCATCTTCCTTAATGTATGTTTCCATCCCTTGTTATTCCTTTTGAGCAATAACCTATTTTTATCTTTTTGTTGGTCTTATAGACAAACCCTTTACACAATATTCCTTTCTCTTTTGAGAACATATTTCTTGTGGAATACCTTATTTGTTTCTGATCATGTGATCAAGTTATTATGATGTACATTCTTTTGAACTCTATCCTATATATTGTTCATGGTGGAACTTTACTTGGTGCTATATGCTCTTTTTGCCCTTTTTTGTGGTGGTTGCTTATATTGTCATCTATGCGGTGACAAATCTTGTTTATTCTGATTATACTTTATACTTGCCTCTATATTAAGCATGTTATGTGACTCAGTGGCCCTAGACTAGTGTAATTGCATTGGTTTTTGGGTTATGTGTGCTTATTATATTTTTGGGATGGAGGTTATGTGCCCCATATCTGGGTTTCAAGTTTTTGAGACTTGGCCCACACATTTTATATTGGGGAGTTTGGTTATGTGTCATTCTCTATCAGGTTTCAAGTTTATGAGGCTTGGTCGCCATTGTCTTTATATTGTTCTAATACTATGTTTATCTCATATGCATGCAGGTTGTTATTATAGTGATGGCTTTTGTTCCCAAAAGATTATGTGTGCTTTTGTGGAACCACTTTTATTATTTATTTTATGGCAAGTAATCTCCTTTTTATCCATCAATTTATAATTTTCTTCTTTTATGCCTCTATTGCTTAGTCCTTACCTTTTTCTATGGGAATTATTCTTTAATTGATGTCCTTTTATTCCATATATTGCTCAACTCTATTTTAGTATACACATACCAGCCTTTTTGTTGATGTCGTCTATTTTTCTCCTCTTACTGGGGTATGCTTCCAACCTCAGACATAGGACATGGAGGACATGGAATGCTGACATGAACCTAGCTTAAGGATATTTATTCTTGGAGACAAACTTGAAGTGGTTTAGATTTTCCTCTACTAGATCCTTATGTTATATCTTTTATGTAAACCCTATATGGGAGAAGATGATGTACTTTTGTAAAAATTGAACATAGTCATTACTTTTGTTCCACTGCTACACTTTGGTTGTTTGGTATACTATTAATTGATTGAAAATTTTACACCCACTCCAGCATACCTTTTGGGTGTGTTTGGACCGAAGGTTCTATTCTTCACATTTTTAGTAGGGATGGATCCCCTATTGGGTCCCACTCCTTACGTTTTCAATGTGATTGAACTGACCAGCTCAACTCAGGCTCACCAGATGGCCATCTGGGTGAGAGAGATGGATGTCTCTCTTATATGAGATGGCTCGGTTGGGAAAATGAAGATTCTAGATGTTTCCTGAATTGTTTCAATTGCACATTACTTGTGGCGCAAAAAATTAACATGTGATATTAATTGGAATTAAAATTACCAAAATTTTTGTGCAATTGGGAAACTACTAGACAGACATCTGGAAGTGTGAGACGACCGTCTCATGTGACCAGAGACCGTTTGGATCACTAGACGGCTATTTCAGCTGTCGCAAGTTGTGAAAATTCAAGATCTTTTAGTCCCTTTGCAATCTTGTAAAAATTGGGAACCCTGACCCTAACCCCATCTATAAATAGAGGGGTATTGGGGGATTCCTAGAACACAACACACACAACTAAGAATCATTTCCTCTAACAATTGTTGTCCTCTCTAGTTGTGGTAGTCGAGAGAGACCAAGCAAGTTCTACCCGACTAGGGAGAGATAGCTACAGGAGAGAACAACTAAGAGTTGTCGTTGTGGGAGAGCATGTTGGTGACTAGTACGTGAATGGGAGGGACAACTCCTTCCTATCTATTCTAGTTGAAAAACATGAGTTCTAGTTGGTCTGTTTGGACTACTCTAGAGGCAGGAGTCCTTTGGTTGCCGCTAGGAGAGAAACATCAACCTACAGTCCATGGCGAGACCACAGGAGTGTTGCAGATTGTTTGTGTTCATTGTTCGTAGTGAAGACCAGGAGTTGCACAGCCACCATCCAAGAGCAACTAGTTGTCAGTTGCATTGAAGTGAGTTTTGTCCTTGGACTTTCTCTAGGCACAGATATAACTCATTAAATCATCCTTCCTATTTCATAGTAGTTGAGGCAATCTTGCTAGTAGGGGAGCACGAATAGATAAAATTTTATTTATGTAGTTGTACTATGTGCTCATATTTCCCAATAGTGGTATCAAAGCCACATCAATTTACTATGTTTTAGGATAATTGATATGATCGAATTTTGGTTTTATCATTTATTTATTACATGTGATGCAAATATTTAAATGGTTTCATATGTGCATCCACTCAAAGACCACATAATCCCAAACTAACATATATATGATATATATGCAATTTACATGCATCGCCATAAAAGTAGTTTTGATGGTGGATTGTAGCATGGTTATGGCCAATATCCCATATTTGTATGTGGTTGAATGGTTTGGTTCCTACTTATCTTGGTCTATGTAACGAGCCTCTACCTCCCTCTTCCCAATGTAAAGTTAATATTTTCATACCTTTGCTCCCCTCAAATGTAACTCAAGGTTTCTATTATTCAATGTAATAAAGTAGCAATAGGACAGTTTCTTTTCTTACAATGACAATGATGATGACCATCACCGATTGAGATGACCAGCTTGTGAGATGAGTCGACCATATGGAGAACCATGGAGGACAGGACAATTGAACCAGACGACCGCCTGGTAGGCCCAACCGACCATCTGAAAGGAATTCAAACATCAGTTGGATAGGAATCCAGACGACCATCCCAGTGGGCCAAGACGGCTATTTGGAAGGAGCCCAAACATCATTCATATAGGAGGACCAACCAACCGGCCAAGAGGCGAGATGATTGGTTCAAAGGTTGACCCAATCTACCCAGATTGGCAAGCACAGGTCTACACCAATAGCAAGTTCATACATGTGATGTGATGAGTGACCTAAGTGGTAGTAATTCGGTAGTAATTCCTTATGCCTCCAAGGAATTATGAGTAGACATGGCCATAACCATCGCTTTTTATTTATATAGCATGTTTACATTGTGGGATATAGTATGTATATGATACGTACTATATATGTGGTGATTGGATACAGTACATGTATATATATGATATATATAAATCCTTCAATCAAATATATTAAGTCTTAGATGCTTTCCACTAGCAATACACATGAAAAACTTGTTCAACCAAACATAGGTTACGCTAAAGCATGGTGCGCCATCTACCTTGTGGAAGTGTGATGGTAGTAATGTAGGTTCTGCCAAAGTGGGGTGCATTATTATTGTATTGGCTATGTTGGCTAAATTGGACATTATTATAATCCCTTTGTTTTGATGATGACAAAAATTTCTTTCTTGTGCTTTTAACTTGCCATTTGAGTGTTTCAGGGACAAGCATATAAGGTGGTGGATAGCAAAGACTTGGAAGATCAATTTGCTAAAATTGCTTTATTTTCATGATTGTAATCAATGTAAAAACTTGTACACGTTTATAATATACAACTACTTAGATATCATGTAAATCAAGCATTTATATCTTCCTATCCACCCACAACACTTAGGTAGGTCATCCCCCAAGATATTATCACAACTGCACATTGATACACACACTTAGTAAATGAATACATTGAATCAGGGATATTCTCGATCGACAAAAACTTCGACCGAGACACTCTCAATCGAAAAACTCCTCGACCGAGAATAGACCCTCCTAGTTGTTAGACTGAGTTAGAAAAGTGGTTGGGAGTTGGAATCGAACGTTACAACATATTGACTCAGACTCCCACTCGGTCGATAAATTCCTCAACCGAGAAACTCTCGGTCAACAAATACTTCGACCGAAAATGGTTCTATCTGCACTTTTCAGAATTAATTAACTAGCTGTTACAAATGCAATTAGTGGACACTTAACAGCTAGTTGATCACTAAGAACACCCTATAAGGTGTCTAGAATGTCCCCAAGCATTAGAAAACCACTCCTATAAATAGGACAGCCATAGGACACCTCAAAGCATCACGTGCATATACAATTCACTTGAGATCACATTGTAGCAAGCCATTAGCAAAGATTTCACTTGCAAAATACTTCCAAAAGATGTGAATTTTTGTCCTATAGGCTGATATATCCTATCCACTATACATTCACATCCATCCACTTTGGTTAGGAGACCAAACACTTGATATAGGATCAAAGCATTGTACTAAATTGGTAACATTGCTTCTTTCTTCCAGTCTTGTTCCTTTTATTGTTTTGGTTCTCCTTTGTTATCCCTAGGTTGGAGGCTATGGAAAGGAGGTTGTATGAGATTCTTCTAGTGGAGAAGGTAGCTCGACGGACTTAGGATTACTTCAAGAAGGCTGTCTCAATGGGAAGCTACTTTAAGAGGAAGGCTACTTCAAGGGGGATATTGGAGTTACTTCAAGGAAGGCTGCTTCAAGGTTGGTGGGACTACTTCTAGGTGAAGTCTATCCTAAGGGTGGTGAAGGTATTTTTATCTTATGTAACATCCTTGTGAGGTAATAAAATACAAGTGCTTTCAAAATCCCAATTGGAAATAATTGGGTAGTGGACTGACTCCCTTAGTTTTTGCTAAGGGTGGAACCACTCTAAACGCATGTGTCTCCTTCTCCAATATTTTTGTGGTTGCTTGGTTGAATTAATTTTAAAATTATCATAAAACCCTATTCACCTCCCTAGTGATTTTCATTTGGTATCAGAGCGGGCTTCAAGGAGCTCTAATCGAGTCTTGAAGAAAATGGGTGATGGGGTACTAAACAACCTCAACTTGGAAGGAACACTTGTGACTCGGCCTCCACCATTTGATGGCACCAACTACACTTATTGGAAGAGTATGATGCAATTCTACTTTCAAGGGATAAGATGGGATCTATGGAGAATGGTCTCAAATGCCTACATTCTTCCTCAAACAAAGTATGCTACATGGGATGCTAATACGGTAAAGCTAGCCCAATTAAATGCAAAAGCTATAAGTATCCTTTATTGTTCAATCTCTGTAGGTGAGTTTAATAGAATATCAAATTGTGAAACTGCATATGAAATATGGCATAGACTCTCTATTACTTATGAAGGAACTGTTCAAGTAAAGAATTCCAAAATTGGTATGCTTAAACAAAAGTTTGAACAGTTTTGTATGGAACCAAATGAGTCTATTAGTGAAATGTATGCAAAGTTTTCTTCTATTGTTAATGGTTTGAATGCCTTAGGTAAAACAATTAGTGAAGAGGATCAAGTGTCAAAAATTCTTAGGTCTCTTCCTCCCAAGTACAAGCCTAAAGTGAAGGCAATTGAAGAAGCCAATGACCTCACTCGGCTAAGGATGGAATAACTCATTGGCAACTTAGAAGCACATGAGGCAACCTTAGAGGAGGAAGAAAGACGAGAGAGTGAACTTCAACAAGGGAAAAAGAAGGACATTGCATTCAAAGCATCAACCAAGATTAGTCATGACACAAGTGAAGATGATAGTGAAGAAGAAACTCTCATTGTAAACGGTAAGCAGTATAGAAGTTTTAAAACTAACAAAACTTCTATTATTTCTTCTTCTAGGTGATTTGAATGTGGTAAAAAGGGACACTTAAAGGGTGATTGTCCCAAACTTAAGAAGAGAAAGAAATCATCTCACAAGAAGAAAGAAAAAGCCTACAAAGCTGCATGGGATGATTCAAGTGATGATAGTAAGATGGAGAAAAAGAAGTAGAGTGCCTTATTGCTACAACAAATGAAGAAGAAGAAGAGGTAAGCCTTTTTTATTTATCTAAAGAATATTTAGTTGCTAGCATTGAGGAATTACATGATAAATATATTGATTGTAAAAAGAAACTAAAAAGATTTACTAAAACTAATGAGGATTTGTATGCACAATTAGATGATCTTACTTCTAAAAAGGAAAGTATTATTTCTGACATTCTTCCTTGAAATCATATTTTCATGATTGCAATACAAATTTGCTTACTCTTGAGACAAATCATAATTTGCTTTGTCAAGAAAAGGTTGAATTTCTTGCAAAATTGAATGATCTTCAATCACAACCTATCTTGTGTACTCATCTAGATTATGATGTTATTGTTAAAGAAAGAGATGCTCTATCATCTAATCTAGATCAAGCAAAGTTAGATATCAAAAAGAACATGGATGAGATTGGTAAGCTACAAAAATAAATTAGTAGTTTGAGAAATAATAATGTTCTTGATAATATCCTAAAGAATTCTTCTATTTATAATGGAAGGAGAGGTTTAGGACATGTTCCAAAAGAAAATTCCTATCAACCTAAACCTAGAAGAACACAAGCACCCAAGGCCAAGATTATGTATGTACCCAAGAACAACTCAACTTCTAGAAAGAGAAATGAGATTGACTTTATTTGTTGTCACTATTGCTTACGTCTTGGACACTACTCTTTTTCATACCCATACAAGAAAAGGGATGATGATCTAGTTTGGGTTCCTAAAACTTAGAGATTTGAATTTGATTAGTTAAGATTTGACCTAAAACGTTACTTTGATATTCAAATGTCTTATCTCAACAAAACTGAGCTTTAACTTTCATATTCTTGCAAAATTGTATTGAAGTATCTTATGTTTTACTTGCAAATAATTACTAAAAAACAATACAGAAACACACTCGGTCGAGAAAATATTCGACCGAGACACTGTCGGTCGAGAAATAGTTTGACCGAGCAGGTTACTGTTTTAAGACTGCAAAAACTTGATAAAACCTGTAAAAATAGTAGAAAACTCGGTCGAGAAAATCTTCGACTGAGATATATTCGATCGAAGAATAGTTCGACCGACTCAAGTCTTGTTGAACCTATTTGATTGATTCAGTTTGATATTCAATATACCTAACTAAGATTATTAGTAGGATTAAAGGAAACCTCTTTGAAGAAAAGAACTTTGAGACAAATTTGTCAAATCAAAACATATTGATAGCTTGCATCATAAAATTGTGAGAAAATGTATATGATATTCTTACTGCAATTGGACATGCTTTATGAGTCTTTACAACTATTGCAAGCTCACATACTATCAAAAGTTTGATTAAATATGATCTTTCACATGGTTTTCCTAAAATAATCTTCGATATATATATATAAACCATGAATGGATATTGTTTCAAAATGATCATAGTGATTCAGCTCATTACACATAAAGATGATGTTATCATTGAAAATGCCATTTTTGCATTAAGGTAAATCTCTATGGTACAAATGCATCTTGACATATTAGTTAAATGATTATCTTGTACTTAGCTTATGAAAAATGATATCATCCTTGTTATACATGAATACTTTTTATATGATACTTTGTAAGCTATGTTTCAAATATTCAATCAAGTGGATCATTGTGAATGCTTAAACTAGAAATCTATAGAAATTGCCTCTCAGTCGAAATAAAAATCAACTGAGGGGCGCCCAGGTCAAAGTCAAGGTCGACCTAAAATAAGCTTGACAAAATGCTTAATTGTAAATCATTTCCTTGCACTCAATCTTAGTATATTAAAATAAGATTTTAGTGTATAGCTCTCATAAAAGGTTAACTTATTATGATCTAATGCTTATTATGACCATATAATCACAAAAACTATCTTGACTATAAGATTAAGAAGGAGTTCACAAAACTTTGTAAACATCATATAGAAAATTTGAATCTAGTTATGACCTTAGTATCTTTAAAGTAATCTTGGTTATGAAAATAAAGGAGTCTACAATATTTATGAATATAATGTATATCTTGTCCTTAATGGAATTCTCTAAACAAATTAGGGCTTAACATCCCGTGCATTTGGTTAGAGATACATTCATTGATTCTACTATAAGCTTAAAATAATGTCATATCATTTCATGGATTAACATCCCTTGTAAATGGTTGAGAAATTATTAAATATATTCATGAGCTTAAAGGATTCTCATGTCATTTTTAGGGCTTAACATCCCTTGTAAAATGGATGAGAAATCAATATATGTATCCATCATGAGCCTAAATGGGTCTCATATCATTTTCAGGTCTTAACATCCCTTGTAAAATGGATGAGAAATCAAAACACATATGCCATGAATCTAAAAGGATCTCATATCATTTCAAGGCTTAACATCCTTTTCAAATGATTGAGAAATAAATTGTGGCTAAATTTGACATAAAAATAAGTGGTTTGCACTGAGTATCAAATTATCAAATTAAGTGGGAGAAATAAAAGTCATAATTAATGTTTATCTTGGTTATCTTTTTGAAATGACAAAGGGGGAGAAATAATATAAAATCAATAATATAAAGTAAAATGAGTTTTCATAATCTCTCGGCTTGCACATACTTGCAAATAAAAGAATGGCTGCAAAAGGTAAACTTCAGGTATGAAACTCATATGATTTGATTTATATTTTGGAAATGTTTGTCATCTTTAAAAAGGGGGAGATTGTTGGCTAAATTGGACATTATTATAATCCCTTTGTTTTAATGATAACAAACACTTCTTTATTGTGGTTTTAACTTTCTATTTGAGTGTTTCAGGGACAAGCATATAAGGTGGTGGATAGTGAAGACTTAGAAGATCAATTTACTAAAATTGTTTTATTTTCATGATTGTAATCAATGTAAAAACTTGTACAAGTTTATAATGTACAAGTACTTAGATATCATGTAAATCAAGTGTTTAGATCTTCCTATCCACCCACAACACTTAGATAGGTCATCCCCCAAGATAGTATCACAACTGCACATTGATACACACACTTAGTAAATGAATACATTGAATCAGGGATATTCTCAGTTGACAAAAACTTCGACCAAGACACTCTCGGTCGACAAACTCCTGGACCAAGAATAGACCCTCCTAGCCGTTAGACTAAGTTAGAAAATTGGTTGGGAGTTGGAATCGAACGTTACAACATATTGACTCAGACTCCCACTCGGTTGACAAATTCCTCAACTGAGAAACTCTCGGTCGACAAATACTTCGACCGAAAATGGTTTTGTCTGCACTTTTCAGAATTAATTAATTAGTTGTTACAAATGAAATTCGTGGACACTTAACGGCTAGTTGAGCACTAAGAACACCCTACAAGGTGTCTAGAACGTCCCCAAGCATTAGCAAACCACTCCTATAAATAGGACAGCCATAGGACACCTCAAAGCATCACTTGCATATACAATTCACTTGAGATCACATTATAGCAAGCCATTAGCAAAGCTTTCACTTGCAAAACACTTCCACAAGCTGTGAATTTGTGTCCTATAGGCTGATATCTCCTATCCACTATACATTCACATCCATCCACTTTGGTTAGGAGATCAAACGCTTGATATAGGATCAAAGTGTTGTACTAAATTGGTAACATTGCTTCTTTCTTCCAGTCTTGTTTATTTTATTGTTTTGGTTCTCCTTTGCTACTCCTAGGTTGGAGGGTGTGAAAAGGAGGTTGTATGAGCTTCTTCTAGTGGAGAGGGTAGCTCAGCAGACTTAGGATTACTTCAAGAAGGTAGTCTCAACGGGAAGCTACTTCAAGAGGAAGGCTACTTCAAGGGGGAGCTTGGAGTTACTTCAAGGAAGGCTGCTTCAAAGTTGGTGGGACTACTTCTAGGTGAAGGCTATCCTAAGGGTGGTGAAGGTATTTGTATCTTATGTAACATCCTTGCGAGGTAATAAAATACAAGTGATTTCAAAATCTCAATTGGAAATAATTGGGTAGTGGACTGACTCCCTTAGTTTTTGCTAAGGGTGGAACCACTCTAAACGCATGTGTCTCCTTCTCTAATATTTTTGTGGTTGCTTGGTTGAATTAATTTTAAAATTATCATAAAACCCTATTCACCCCCCTCTAGTGTTTTTTAGGCTATTGGGTCAGACTTAACTGGTGATTCTCAGAGTTTCTTGGCCCAGAAGCATGTAGATAATTATGGTAAGGAGTTGCACATATTATCTATCAAGAATTGTATATGATGAAATTGGAAAAAGTTGCATACCTTGATAATTGATTGTGTTTGTGGCGTTAGTCGGGCCATAGTTGAATTGTCTTAGATCTTGCTCATTAGAAAGTTGATTCACTGCAACTTTCCAATTTGATACTTGAGGGTTGTTGATTTGAACAAAATAATTAGAATGATAATGAATTAAATACCTAATTATTATCGCCCAAATTTTAAACAAATCAAATCAAATAAAAAATGAGTTTTTGACAAAATTTCTAATTCTTTTATAGAATCGAATGGCAACAAATAACAATCACTTTTCTCTGTGATCAGTCCTTAGAAGGACAAACTTATTAGGAACAACTGCCATGACTGGTTCAGGACATTGAGAATTGTTCTCACATAGGAGCACAAGCTCTATGTCCTAGAGACGCCAGAACCAGATGAACCACCTCAAAATGCATCAAAGGTTGAGAAAGATGCTTACAAGAAGCATATTGAAGATGGCATGGTTGTCAAGTGTCTGATGCTATGCTCCATGAACTATGAGTTGCAGAGGTAGCATGAGAACATGGATGTCATTGAGATGGTCACACATCTCAAGAACATGTTCCAAGATCAGGCAAAACAAGAGAGATATGATGTCTCCAAGGCATTGTTCAAATGAGACATGGTAGAAGAAGATCCAGTAGGTTCTCATGTGCTCAAGCTTATTGGGTATGTGGAGAACCTTGCTAGGTTGGGATTCCCCTTGGGTCAATATTGGCCACTGATGTGATTTTGTAGTCTCTGCCAGAGTCATATAGTCAGTTTGTCATGAACTACAACATGAACGACTTTGACAAGTCGTTGACAGAGTTTTTGGGCATGTTGAGAACAACTGAGGGACAGATGAAGAAAGACAAACCCAATTCTGTGATGATGATCAGCAAGACAAAGGAGAAGTCTAAAGGCAAAAGCAAAGCTAAGAAGAGTTCTAAAGCTAGCCAGAAGCCCATGTCTTTAGATCTCAAAGCAAATGGATTAGTAAAGAAAATAAGAGGCAAATGTCACCATTCTCAGTAGCCTGGACATTGGAAAAGGAATTTCCCACTCTGGTTAGAAGAACTAAAGAAGAAGAAGGATGGCACTGAGGTCTCCACTTTAGGTATAAACATTATAAGATAAATTTGATTACTTCTTAGTTTTGGTATGTGATACCAAATAGAGATTTGGCATACTGATCTACAGGATCTGACAAGAAGTAAAGACATTCATGGAAGGATACAAGATAGACAAGGCATGTCTACATTTAAATTCATCGTAGCCCAATGGGCATGTAATAGATTTAGTTGAACCGCTATTTCATTATGCCATAAGAAACAATTTAGTTTAGAGCATCTTGTATGACAATGATGATAAGTCAATAAAGTGTGAGATTATTATTTCAAAAGATATGATCTTGTATGAAAATGCCCAAAAATCTAATGAACTTTACTTTAAAAGAATCATGGATAAGTTTTATAATGTTAATACCAAAGGATTGTAATTGATGACTCAAGAATTATCATTAGCAATAGTCACCTTGGACGTACATATAAGAAATTATATCTAGAATACATATTGATGTTAATCTAGACTTCTTTTGTTACTGAACCCAAGGAAATATACAAATCTTTCTCGTACATAAAGTGACATAGCATCCTTCACTAGATGTAGTGGGAGGATAAGCTTTCCATCAGACTTTATACATGTGATGCATGAAGATCTTATGGAATGAATGCTATAGATGATTACTCATACTTTGTTTCACTTACTGGTAATATGATGATATGTACTCAGTAAATAAAAACATAAATATCTTGATGAAGTATAACTTTGATAAAATTATTAAGAAACTTTGATGGGATCAAATGTTGAAATACTTTACATCAATACCTTGAGCACCTTCAGGAAAGGACTGTGATAATGTATCACAAGTCAAATCCATCTGAGCATAATGATGTGTCATAATGAAGGAACTATAACATGATGAGTCGTGATATAATTATTAATTAATCTAATCGTCTTACCCTCGTAAATATAAAGAATAATGTATCGCAAGAATGGTTTATAAGACATCATATATGATATGATTTGGGAATGTCCTAATATGTCTAAAGGATTGAAACCTACATTGAGAAAGTAGTTTCTTGAAAAGGTTTATCCACAAACCATAATTGTTGAAGATTACTATTAATCCCTATCCAATAACAAATGTGTTTTGTTGATAGAATAACTAAGTTCCTAAAGAATCAGTGGTAGTAATAGTAAAATTTGGAATGTTTGAGGTCAACAAAGAGGTACAATGAGAATTAAGAGAATCACAAATTGTTGTGGAATCTCAGGTTCATCATGTAACACGAAATAAAATAGTTCTAGCAGACCACGTATGATATTGGATGATTTTGAATCCAACGATTCAGATAGGTTGGTCATAACAGGATGAGCCAACTAATAAACTAGAAGCTATTAAGTACCATGATCTGAGTAAGTGGCTTAAGGCCATTATGGGATCCATGTAAGCTAACAAGGTAGGACCTTGATAGCACTACCTTAAGGGGTAATACCTAAGAGGTGTAATAGGGTCTTGTGGCAAAGATACATGGATTACATAAAATGACAAGTTGGTTGAATAAGGTTTCAAATCAATTCAAGTTGTTGAACATGATAGAAATTCCTTTTACCAATTGTCATTCTTGTTAATGTAGTAGACTAAGAGATTTGGCATATGAAGATAAAACTGGATTCCTTAAAGGGAATACATCATAGGATGTGTACGTGATACAACCTAAAAGGTTTTATAACTTCAAGAATGCAAATAAAGTATATAAACTATAAAATTCAATCTTGAATTGAAACAAGCAACTTAGAAATGGGATCTTTTGATTTGATAAGATAGTCAAGGATTCGCTTGAATCAATATAAAAGATGAAATTTGTGATTATAAAAGATTTAGTGTGAGCATATATGAATATTCCACATATGATGAGGAATGACATTTCAATATTTTGAATATTGAGATCTGGCATGAAAAACCCTTCAATAATGAAGGGTAAGGTGAGATGTCTTATGAGATAAGGATAAAGACCTATGAGATAGTTCTTGAATGTTTCATAATGGAAGTTTGAACACTTACAATTGTAATGTGTTGAAGGAGTTCAACACAGAAAGGATTCATTAAGAGAGAATCCATATTAGTCTCTCATGAACCTTACGTTCCCATTCTTGTGAAGAATGGAAATAACATGATTAAGATGCCAATGGTTGGAATATGGATCTATCATGAATTCTATAAGTGTACTTATCCCATATAGTCTTGTATGTATTGGACATGACAAGATAATTCCATTAAGGGTTATTAGAAAGTCATTAAAGATATCCATTAGTACTTGAGAACTACTTAAGGATAGATTGCTAGTCAATAAGGATATAAATAAAAGGAAGAGTTGGATGTAAAAGGTTACATTGATGCAAGCTTCCATAATGAAAAAAGTAATCACAAATAAAATATATTTCATTTAAAAGAGAAATGTTGTTCGTTGGAAGGGTTCCAAACTAATACACATTCTACATTAGAAGTCAAGTATACTTGTGTTATGAATACAGAAGTGATACTATATGGATCTAAAAGTTCATATCATGAACTTATAGATGTTCCAACCATTGATTACTCAATAGAAGTACTATGACAACAATGCAGCTAAGTGTTAGGAATGGAATATCAGATACCATATTATGACAGTTCCGTCTCATACAAGAAATCGTATGGTGAAGAGAGAAGGAAACATGCAATATACTGACTAATAGAAAAGTGTTTCTAACCCACTGGATTAAGCACTTGCGCAGCAGAAGCATGTTGGACATGTTTGGATCACTAAGAATATGATTCGTGTGTGATAAGAATATGATTCGTGTGTGATTAGCTCTAAGTGCCAGTGGGAGTCTGTTGGTAAGGTATGCCTAGAGAGACAATCATGTGATGATTGACATGGCATGTACCATAAAGGATTTGATTTATACTCATAAAGGCAAGCTTCCAATTCATTCTGTTTCACTCAGTTATGAGATAATGAGGAAATATTGTGAATGTCTAAAGAATGACAATACTCGATGACATATGTCTTCAAGTATGTGACTTGGAAGGGTGAGATCATACGAATTTTAAGAGTATGTACATTTTTGTTATGTCCCTAATCGATTGTTATTGTGGAAGGTAGATA
Organism: Alisma plantago-aquatica; assembly: GCA_963693085.1. Taxonomy (NCBI): domain Eukaryota; kingdom Viridiplantae; phylum Streptophyta; class Magnoliopsida; order Alismatales; family Alismataceae; genus Alisma; species Alisma plantago-aquatica. Next base: position 454,077,749 of record OY856414.1, read on the forward strand.
GACACCAGTAACACATAAGAGTAGAGTGTGGGTTGGTTGATAATAGAATCTCATTAGTCATGATATGGCAATATCAAACCAAGCACACAGATATATGTTAGGGAACAGTGTATCAGATAGACCCACCTTGAGAGTGACACATGGAAACCAACATATGGTAAGTTATAGTCAGCTCTCATAGTGAAGTGGTGATTGTGATTCTTAGACCTGAAACCACTGCACTCATCACATGTCATTGGGTATGCTTTGACATCATCAAACGCAGTCCTGAAACATGGGATGTTATAAAGGTGATGATTTGGTGACTTTGACACATGGGGATAGACTGTGAGTGATATAATGGGATGTTTCCCTCCTATTTTAGTATGACATGTTGGCCACTTGATAAGTGAGACTGAGAAATACATGCACATGCACATGTGAATCAATATATTATATTGAAGTCACATTATCTTAGACAGTCTGCTCTTGGTTCAAGAAACATGGATTGAATGACTGATAGGATGACAATTACATGCCTTGAGTTCATTCCGGATATCAGAGACAAAGGAATTATACAATCACTACAATACCTTACACAAATTGTAGGTTTAAGTTGTTCTCCAACTTTCCATTCACTTGGTTAGTACTGATGTGCAACTAGGAACCTCTCCTTGTTTGTGATGTCATAAGTTAGTTATGGACATTCTCTGTCAATGTGATATGAGACCTATAGGGTCACACACAAAGAAACTCATCTAGAAGAGGAGTTTATCTTAAATGATGATTAGGTTGATTATTAAAGTATTTAGGTATTCAATTCACACAACAGATGAATTGATGGTCTGACTGGACTATCATACGAGCATATCACTGGGTGAGACGGTCGTTTGGGCAGCCAGACGGTCTTCTCAAGTGTTGAGATGGCCATTTGGTTTATCATACTGATTAGAGTTCAAATTGGCTAAGTTTTGCCCTTGAACCGACCGGTTCAATGTGATTGAATTGACCGGATCAACTCAGGCTCACCAGACGGCCCTCTAGGTGAGTGAGATGGGTGTATCGCTTATGTGAGATGGATCATTTGGGCAAACAAAAATTTTGGATGTTTTCCAAATTGTTTTGATTGCACATTACTTGTGGTGCAACAAATTAATGTGTGATATTAATTGAAATCGAAATTGCCAAAATTCATGTGTGATTGGGAAACTTCCAGACGGCCATCTCACGGTGTGAGATGATCGTCTTGTGTGACCATACGATCGTCTTGGTCACCAAATGACCGTTTTGGATGTCACATGTTGTGAAAATCCAAGATCTTCAGGTCCCTTCCACTCCTGTACAATCATGTACAGACTAGGAACCTTAACCTTAACCCCACCTATAAATAGAGGGGTACTGGGGGTTTTCCAGAATACAACGCATACAACTGAGAATTAGTTCCTTTGATAATATTTTCCTCTATGTTTGTGGTAACTGAGAGAGCCCAAGCAAGTCCTACCTGACTAGGGATGGATAGCTATGGGAGAAAACAATTGAGAGTTGTCGTGGTGGGAGAGAACATTGGTGACTAGTACGCCAATGGGAGAGACAATTCCTTCCCGTCTGTTCTAGTTGAACAACAAGAGTTCTAGTTGGTCCGTGTGGACTACTCTAGAGGCAGGAGTCCTTTGACTACTGTTAGGAGAGTAATATCAGCCTATAGTCTGTGGCGAGACCACAGGAATGTTGTAGAAGTCATTTGTGTTTGTTAGTTTGTGGTGAAGACCAGGAGTTGTACAGCCACCGTCTAAGAGCAACTAGTTGCCAATTGCATTAAAGTGAGTTTTGTTGCTGGACTTGATCTAGGACCAAATATAACTCGTTAAACCATCCTTCCTCTTTCATAGTAGTTGATGTGATCTTGCTGGTATGGGAATATGGATAGATAAAATCTTTGTTTCCACTGCTATACTCTATTCATGTATTTCCCAACAGCTAGTTGGTGAGCATATGTTGTAATGTTGCACTTTTAGTTTGTTGATCTCTACAAATTTCCTCCATCTACAACTCAAATGGAGTATGTGCTTCCTGATTATTGTTATGATGCCCTTGATTGGGATAGTAATTTTCATTATTACGACCTTGTTGGAATTATTGGTCCACATGTAATTGTGGTTATATTAAAACTTGAGTAGACCCTAAGGTCTTGATTATGTGTGGGTCTTTCCTGATGGGAATTTGATAATCTTGCATGTTTTCTATTTCAGAAGCCAAGATGGTTCTAGTCGACGTCGAGGTTGTAGAAACCTTGTCCTAGTATAGAACTTAAAGAATTTCATCTTCCTTATCACCATCACACTATATATGGTCCATTTGTCTAGTGATATTCTAAGAATAGCTTATATATCTACATGTCACTACAACATTTCCCTCTATGCTACAAAGTTGGCAAAAGTTTGTCACATCATTCACTGTTGTGTTAATGGTTCCTTTGTTTGAGATGGTGTAGGCGAATTCTACATGGTTTAGTATTTGAGAGTGAGTTGCTTCATAGAGTCAACAATTGACTTGCCTTTAGTGTTGGTGCACTCATCTACCATAGACACAACCAAGATGTTGCATGACCTCTCACCACCCTAGATGGTGTGGTCCTCTAGAATCTTCTTCGCCACCTTCCATGCATTATCATTTGACTATTGCATGAAGGTAGGCTGAAGTGGCTTTGAGAAACATGTTGATATTGTCATCCACCCCACGGTCAAATTCCTCAAATAATTTTCATGAGTTGATTCTATGGTGCATGAATTTGCAAAAGAAACTCCTCATAGCATTCCCATGTGTCAAGAACCACATGGCATTTCTCTGAATTGGTTTATCTATCCTTGTATTTTGTAGGTGGGTGAGGGGAGTAGGAATTCTCAAGAAATCTCTTTTGAAACTCCTCAGAGCTTTATATGTTTCAGGGATTACTAATATATAAGAGGGATATCGACTCAGTCATTTTAGGCATATGTCATTGGTTTACAATTGGGTCTAAGTGGGCGATGCTAAAACTCAAGACATAAGTCATCGATTAAAGAAATGGATGACATACATCTATGTCATCAGTTGAATTTTACAATCAAACTGACAACATAAAATGCAGTGTGCAATGAAAATGTGGTATCATTTGACCATTCCTTTTTAGTTATTTCAACACAACCCGACTACATATATACTGGAAATGGTTTCACTTGATCGTTCCTTGTCAGTTTATGAATGAGGAATAACCAACGAGTAATAGCATGTTGTTGGTTTTATTGCTGAATAAATAGTGAAAATAAAGGGATATCTTGTCGCTTTTCTAGAAGTAACCGATGAAGTATGCATATGTAGTTGGTTATTTTGAAATAACCGACGAAGAATATCTATGTTTTTTTATGTAGAAGGTCTGCATACATGTTGTCTGACTGCTAGCCTATCTATTAGTTGCAGTTCTTCAGAACTGGAAATTTCATCAGAATTGTAGGCCTCTACAAGCATCGCAGCTCAACAATAGGTCAGAAAACCTACAAGAAGAAAGATATATATACAAATAGACATGCATTCGATAGAATATGCACAAATATGCCAGAAAACCTCAACATTATATCATTTTTCACTTAAAATTCACACACATGTCCATGAACTCATAGGTCAATTGATTCATTTCTCATCCACACATTCAATTCCATGCATATGCACAAGTACACATCATTCTGCACATGCACTTCACTTACAATTCACACACACACATATGCACATACATATCAACATCAGTTGTCATAGAGTTTAAGTCCACAATGTATAATAATATAACAAATAAAAATCTAACATCAAAGTTTGAACTACAAAAAATATCAATCAACCCTCCCAATCATCTAACAAATCCACATGTTTGATGAAGTAGTCTACCCACTATTCACGTAGGTCATTCAGCTGCTCCAATGTATAGGGTTCAATTGTGTCAAAAACTGCAAAGAGAATGAGACATAATTCTAATTAGATGTGATCGTTAGTATTATCAAATGAGACTATTTCATTAATTATGATCCAAGCCTAATGACACTACCTTCTCTATACATTTGATCTATTGCGCATGTGTAACAATCGTCTGCATGTATATCATCATGTAAAATGTACATTCCCAATCATTATCTTTTACATGGCACTATAGATTTACAATTACATTAATAAATGTAATTAAGCAGAGTTGGTAATGCATGTATGCATTGAATTGAGAAGGTTACATCAACATACCCGGCCAGCGTAGCCTGGGCGGTCAAGCCAGCGCGCCCCTCATGAAGGGTCGCTGGTTCGATTCCCCGCTCGGGTCAGCTGTATTTACCAACCTCTTGGGTCATCCAGGCTCTGGCACCTGTTTGGAGAGGGGGTGGGCTTCGGCCCATGCAGATCCAAAAAAAAAAAAAGGTTACATCAACACTCCTCCAAGATACTGATTTATTTTTTTATCTACTTTCCCTCAGCTTCTACGGAATTCTTTCACACCCCTATAAGTTAAATTAATAGATATGTTGCATTATTATACTGAAATATATGATGCAAACATTAATAAATATGTTGAGCACGGAAAAACTATACTTACGCGTGAATTCTACCTTGACACCAAAGAAGAGTTCGACCCAATGCTTTATTTCTATCCTAGTTGAACCTCAATTTCATTGGTGTCCCTCATTTGATGTCATTTTTATACCCTAAGTATCAAAAAAATACACAACCCAAGTCTCGAGAACAATCACTAACAACTAACAATGCTTATTTCTGAGTGAATAAAAGGAAAATAGAAAACAAATCCACAAAAAATTATATTCATAAGTTAGACATATAAACTACAAGCTCAAAACTTACACAACATTGAAGGGACCTATGATCAAGGTCCTAGAATCACCAAAAACCTTCATCGAGGTACTCACATAATCTTTGATGTGACTCGGATCTCTAACTACATTGTTAATCATTGATGGCATTAGAAATTCCACATTTGATATTTCAAACTAAGTAGCCTCATAATACAAATGATTGTGTATGTATGCATGTATATATATATATATATATATATGTGTGTGTGTGTGTGTGTGTGTGTGTGTGTGTGTGTGTGTGTGTGTGTGTGTGTGTGCAATAATCATTTAATATATACGAATAAATTTAAAAATATGTATTCTTCACATATGAGAGGATATTTAAACTCACTATATTCAAAGTTCTATCAATGATGTGTTTAGCCATCGATACTGAAATGGCTCAAAAAAATATTTGTCAATATTATAATAGTGTCGTGATCTATACCTACGACCTTCTCCCAAATGTCAATCACCATGATATTTGATTACTCTATATTGTCTAACCATATTGTAAACGCCTTGCAGTTAGGGTCTAAGGAGTCAAACAAATCCTTTGGAATAAAATGTGGGGGAGGCTTTGGAACCCTAGGGGGCTTCTTATTTGTTGTGGTCTGCATATATGTATTCTCATATTAGCATTATATTATATATAAATTCAATATATAGAATTTGTCATACCTTAACCACTACAACAATCATTTGGGCCACCCAATAAATTTGCCTTCTACCTCTCCGGCTGTGGTGGTATCCAATCATGTATGGGAGTGGTGTCTCTTTCCATGTTGGAATGACACATATGACGTTCACACGTACATGATCAGTGGGAAGGCAGACACCATGAACTGTATCAGCATTTGAATAAACCTCGCTATTTTCCACAATATTATATGATGGGTCATCAATGCCAAGATGACATTTTTTCCCACCTACAATTTTATAAAACACAATATATCAATTGACACACATATATATTCACTTGAGGGATTACTTTATCATAAAGTATAAATTAACTTAAATTGAATCTTACCTCAGGCGTGCCATGTGGGTCCAAGTGACTACTCCCAATATCCTCCTTGGGTGTGTGATGTTGTACAGGTTCCTTGACTGTTGGAGAAGGTTATGCCACCTCAGAATCCTTGAACTCCTCCAAGGTTGTAGCTATCAATCTTTGCACCTCCTCTTGTTCCATTCCCCTTCCTTGATAGGTTTGCATTTTTGCTAGGATGTGTCAAAAAAATATTTTAGCCCAAACCCAGCTCCAACAGTCCTAATACGTCTAGGGTGCTCTTTTGTCCCTAGATCAATCGTCAATTTATCATGTGTGGCTCTGAGGAATGAACTTTCCCTCCTTTGTCTTCTCACCCAGCTTCAACTATTCATCATCAAAACTGACTAATCAGTAAAACTTAACAATCCAAGAAAAAAGAATATTGACATGCATTGAGAGACCAAGAAATGAAATTTACCATTTTTTGAAGCCACCTCCTGGGTTGCTTGGACGGGGATTTCTTCGACTTTGTTTTTCCTTGCATCTGTCCACTCAATATAGTAAGGCAATCGTCAAAAACCACTCAAAGAAGGTTCTTACTCTTTCTCTCTCAACTAGCAACGTTTAATATAACCACCTGAATCCAACTAGTGGTTGTGCACATTCTTATCACGCCTTTCTTTTTTAGCATCCTAAATGGCCTGACTAATTCAATAAAATATATTGTTAGATAATTATAAAAAATCATTAGAATGTAATTAATTTAATGCCTTGAACACATTTTTTTCTACTCAACAAACTCCATCCACTCATTTTTATCAAGATAGGGTCATTGCAGAGTGGGTTCCTTATCCTTCTTGTCTCCAAAGATGTAGTCTCTTGTGAGGATTGTCGGCCAATCTTTATGTCTTCTCTCGACAAGCCACATAACAAACTTGCAATGCAACTTTTCATCAAGCTCATACCGAGCCTAAAAAGGTTCAACATTCACCTTTTAGAAATATGAAAAGAAAGAATAGGAAAATACTATAAAAATGTAAATGTATATATCTCACCTCTAACTCCCTACAGATGAGGTCTTTAGTGGTGCTACTCGCTTGTCTCCAATCATCAACAAGGACAAACACTTTGCTTCGACCAAGGACCCCATAGTAGTTGATGAACTCCTTAATAAGTGGTGTGCCTACTTCATTAAATTCAATAATGCTCTTCTTCCCTTCCCTATTTGTGACAGTTTTCATCAAAGCTATCCCTATCTTATGTTTAGATTTGTCAGCATTGTCATCACCCTAGTTAGGAATCTGAGTAGGATCCTCATGCTCATCCTTACAGTCGAGATCGATGTTCTCCTAGTCAGATGTCATCTATATAATTAAAATTAAACATATAAAAAATAGATCACATAAGGAAAAGTCAAGTTAGCTTATAAAAAAGTCATCACAAATAAAAAATAAACATTTCCAGGTTGTTTGGGGCCCATATCAACAATGATAGCAAGATGTATTTATTCTTCATACACAACCACAGAGGAAGATTGTATATAAAAATCATGACAGTCCAAGTGCTATGTTGGTTGCTAAATGTTCATATGGATTCATCCCGTCAGTAACAGTCCAAATCTTAAATTCTTGGCTTCATCGCCAAATTCAGGATACAATAAATCAATCTTCTTCTATTGTGGGAAATCAGATGCATGGCATAGCATACCATTGTTGTTTTTCTTTACCTCTGCATGCCAAGATAAATTATGTGCATCTACAGCATTAGAAAATAAGCATTGAAACTATGGTATTATAGGAAAATACCACATCCCTTGGCAGGAGACTTGGTTTTGGATTTACCTGATGTCATCCTTTTGTATCTAGACACCCCATATTTTAGGACATTCTTTCATATCTATATAGTCCTTTTGAAACAACAGACAGTCATTCAAACATTCATGTATCTTCTTAGCATCCATTCTCATTGGGCACAACATCTTTTTAATTTCATATGTTGAAATCGGAAGCTCATTGCCTTCGGGGAGAATTTCTTTCAATAAAGACAACAGAGATGTGAAGCTTTCGTAGCTCCATCTATTGTTATCCTTCGGAGTACACAATTTCAACATAGTGCTCAACTTCATAAACTTAGTACAATCTAAGTATAATGGTTTCTCAGCATCACACACAATGTTTCTAAATAAGGGAGGTGGGTCTGTAACATTTACCCCACAACTATCTAGCATCACATCAACCATGTTTGTTAGAATTGGTTTGTTATCATGAACATCGTCAGCCATTTGTCCTTTGACACAAATACCACTACCGACATATGATGATCTCATACTAGGAATCTCTTGATGCCAGTTGTATAGCCATGTACAATACCATTGCAAATGACATGATCTTTTATCATGTCAATAGTGTCAACTTTTAAGTTGTTACTACGATTCCTACATGGGAAATAGAACCTATCTCTAATTTGTTTGCTATGTTCCTTTGCAAATCTTATAAACTCATCGAGATCGTTAATAAACTCCAATGTGAAGCAATTTGGATTAGACATCCACGATCGATCCATTCTATGATCAGATGGGAAACGAGTAGCTCATCAGGTGTTAGCTAATAAGTTCATTTCTATTAAAAATATAAACAACTAACGTCATAGTTCATCTATTAGCATTCACATTGATGAATCTGTACCACCTATCCCATTCTTGAGCACTTCATCTCACTAGTAAGTGTATAATGTGTGTTTGATTTCAATAAATTTCTACAGCATTTCCCTGTGGTTCTCCAAGTACACCAATGTAGATGGAAAAATGCCCACCTACATATGTACCCAGAGAACAAAAGGGGAAATGTTGTCAAAATTTATTGAAATCAAACACACATTATACACTTACATCCTAAGTGAGATGAAGTTCTCAAAAACAATCCCAAATTGAGGATTGTCCAAGGTTTACTCCTAATGAGTAAATCTTGGACGGGTTTCTAGGCCAACAACATGATTTAAATATTAGGATTTAGAATCTAGGGTTTATAAATTATAGTTCACATATTGGATTTAGAAATTGTTGGTTTACATATAAGAATTCATAAATTAGGGTTTATGTATTAGGTCTTACATATTATTCAAACATAATATTCAAACAAACCAAATAACCCATTCAACGCTCATATCGGACTAAGAACACCCAAATTATTTCATAGGGCTTACATATTATTCAAACATATTATCATCATGGAGACCATTAATTATCATATGAAGGTCTAATGAATCTTGTTTAAGTGTTTTAGCTCTATTCAACCCTCCCCTCTAGAGCCTATGCATCCAACATGTGTCACCTAGATTTAGGTATCATATCATTCATCATTGATATCAATATCTCAAACGAGGCCATGCATATCATTATCATGTTACATCATACTTATTACGTTCATTTAGACCTAGAATGACACATCATGACTAAGACTAGGGATCATAAGATTAGGGTTTCATGATCTTAGATAGAGCGATCATAAGATTTGAGTAATCTTAGTCAACATATGCATCAACAATGTCATAACTAGTCATGTAGGGTCATTATCAAGTGAAGTCGTCATCATTAGAGTATAAGATAGATCAAGTAATATTTGGTGTCATATAGATCGTCAAGATATTGATATGAAGTCATGAAGTAGCATAGATCATCTTTAGAGCAAGGTTCATGCAATATTAGGGATCTAGTTACCAACATGTGCATTAGGTCACAATGTAAGACAATATTAGGAATTTAATCATCTTAGGGCACAAGAATGATCCACAGAGTATTTGAGTGCACAAAGCATGATAAGTTGTTGATTTATAGGTCTACTTGATCATTTGGGAATAAACGGATCACATGTGAGCAAGGGTTCAGATTCAATGCAAAAAATAAAGAGAAGGGCCAACCTCGCCTGGTAGAGGAGAGAGTCACGTCAGCAGTTGGCCACAGTAGAGAAGCGACTAGAAACAACAGTGGTGGAGAAGTGAGTAGAAGATAGGCGGCGGACGAAGAAGAAGTAGTCAACAGAGGAGAGAGAAGCAACCAGTGGACAAGAGAGTGGCGGCGGCAGTGGCGGCAGCCACAGACGTGTTGGAGTCGTTGATGGGAGTGAGTAGCAGGAGCACCAGTTGGGAGCGTCGGTAGAAGAAGGGAAATTGCCAGAGCAAAAACTAGAGTTCCAGAGAAATGTGGGGAAGGGAAGAGGGGAAAGAGGGGTTTCTCGTGGTGTTTTAGTAAGATATATCTCGTCCATTTTTATCAAAAACTGACTTTGTAAACCTATATCATATGTTAAATGAAAAACACCAACGACAAACTTTGTGTCTGTGTGAACTTATAACATTGGTCAACTATGTCATAATCGATGACTAACGATGCATTCCAGCAACACCTACATCATCGATTATGGATATGTCAACCAACGAGATTGGGGGGATTCTACGGGAAAGTGACATGTCAACCAACGAGATTGGGAAGGAATTCTATGGGAAGGGGGCATGTACCCCTTTTTCATCATTTTGCGCAGTAAAAAGCTTGAAAGTCAACAAATGAGAAATATACGGAATCGTTTAGCGTGTACCCTTTATCTTGTCAGTCATTTTATGTGAAACGGGCGAGATAGGTTTTTGGAGGCAAATGAAATGTCTCTCAAAAATTTGTGTGAAATTATATTTTCATGGATGGTCTTCGTGTCAGTTCTTTGTGAAACAACCGACAAGATAAATAAAGCATAGATCGTGTTTTCTTATTTGGCCAATTGTGGCGGTTAAATGTAAGGAAATGATGAGATATGTTATGCCATCAGTTTTCCTTGGGGAAAAAACTGAAGCCATAAGTCATATATGTAGAAGTGGACTCAAGGAGTAGTACCACTGTAAAGCTTAATTAGAAAGAATGTAGTGAAAACACGAAGTCAAAAAACTTCAAGAAGGACTCCTACTTAATTGTAGGTGTTACATAAATAACTAAATTTGAACAAGTGAGTGTCAACCCATGTCATCTTGTATCATCCCTACAAAAGTGTTGTTCTATAGCAACTGCATTAAGTGACTCTTGATCTTGAGGTTGTTTTTGTGATATGTGGTGACTGAACTACTAGTTGAACATATATCACTTTGGCATGATGAATTTGCTCAGGAATAGTCGAACATATTTCACCTAGGAATGGAGAATTCTCTTAGGTTTATGCCTTCATGTGCATCACTCGTAGTCTATAATTATAATAGTGCATATATCTTTGCATGTCTAATAGCTTTTTCATGTTGTTCTTCAAGGGCTTTTCCGATGCGACGTTGCATCTCCTCATCGTACATCTTTGCTTGTCTCTCTATGAGAAACCAACGAAAGGCTAGCAAATTTTAGAAACAATCTCAAACTCTAGTTCTACACCAGCTAAGCATAGTATGCACTCATTTCAAACTAGGAAATAGAAACAAGGTTTGGTAAGCAAGAAAATAAATCCAATATTGAGTGGATATGAATTGTATCAATAGAGAAAATGAAAATCCTAAGTTAGTATCAATAGACAAAATCGGGAACATCTATTATTTGAAACAACGCCAAAATGTGAGGTTTATTTTTTTATACCTCAAAATTTCTAGTGAACTCATAAATAGTACAACAAAACCCTCTCGTTAAAAAATGCATCTTATTAAAGTATATTTCAAGGTTCAAATTAAAGAGACAATGTTATTTAGAACATAATGGAAATTGAGTCATTCAAGATAAAAATATCAACATAGGAGTGTTTCATGATTGGTTGATTAAGTAACCTAATAAGCATTTGAAAACAATTAATAAGAAATGTATTAAATATATATATTAAAGATAGTATGATGTTAGGTTTCACCACCACGGCCTAATTCTCTCTCTCTACAATTGATTGTTAATATAATTTATCTAGTTGAGACAATTATGCAACCTAATTCTTTGAATACAAGGATCACGGTAATCAACAAATATCTCTCTTCTTACACTCTTGTCATATTTGGAAGATCTTATTACAGTATCCCCAATCAATACACATCCATTGTCACAATAATGATTTAACACAAACTCTTTCATGTTAACAATTGTTATCATACTCTCGTGATTAAACAATCATATGAGCATGTGATATGGTGATTAAGCACACACATTGTAGACAAACAGAGAACTGTGATAACTATCAATTGCTCCATACAATATCAAGCATATAAGAAAGAGGGAAACAAAGAGTAGTGAGGCTACTCTGCACGCCCTACTAGATCCTCTATTCTCTACTAATGTCTATGGTATAGGAAAAGACCTTGAGGAGTGAAAAAGTCATGGCCATCGGTGAAGAGCGAGAAGAAAATAGTATCATGATGCGCTAATCGTCCACGAACAGCTCCTCCAGTTGAAGATGAAATTCTTCTCGAATGGCCTTTGGGTGGGTATAGCCATTCATTTTGGTGACGTATAGCATTTCTCCTTTTCATCCCCCCATCCCCCCTTCAGCGTTGGCTCGAGGGGGGTCGAGATGAATTTTTTAAAAAAAAAATTCTAAAAGTTCTCCAATGCGACGAGTAGGAGAAAGGACCTTTAAGTCATCCTTTTATTTGACCTAGGTACCACATAGGCAAGTCAGTCAGACTCGCGTGGTTGAATCTATTGCAAGTCTATCTCACCGTTGGTCGCGTGGGATGAAGAGTCTGACAATTTCTCAATGTGAATTAGTGCTATAAGGATGGCTAGCCTGACTATTTTGGTCTATGAATGATTTTGGACATTAGCACTCCTTAGTCGGGCAGCTAAGGCGGTTAGCCGGTCAGCTTAGCTAACTTTTTATGTCGCTGTTAAATTTTCGCCAACTGGTTGGGTTTTCTATTGGCCTGGCTATGAGTGATAATGTGTCGAACGAATACTTACGAGCATCGAATGAGTAACCCCCCCCCCCATTATGGACTCCGATGATGATTTGGGGTGGAATTGGGTTACTTTTGCACTTACCCAGAGTGGTCAATGTGATTGAACTTAGCCTTGGAAATTCTCCCAAAACCTGCAATACAACATAGACTTGCTTAAAAACTAGATAAATCCGATAGAGACGATTCAATTGAAAATCTAACTAGGAAAATAATAAATCATGAACTGGTTTTGAAAACTGACAATGAAAAACGACTAAAATATGATGAATGGACATTCATCAATGACGTGCTTCGTCAAAAATTCTTTATGATGTCCTTAAAAATCCTAGTTACTTTGCAATTTCTAGATCAATGCCTCTTTATTGGTTGCTAACTGACATGGCCTAGGCAAGGGACAGCCAATGGCTCGAGTGCTCAAGTGTGCCTGCTTAGCTTGTTGCTGCTTCCGACCACAATTTGGCCTTTTTTGCCATGTTCGCTTGTTGCAGTTGGAGCCAAACATCTAATGAACGCTAACGGGCTTCTTTGTTGATGATCGCATGTGTTGTCGTTGTTCTTTCATACTCGGAACATATTGTCTCTAGCCCGCTCACATTATGGCCATGGTGGAAAACCTCAGTCCCTTACCCATGTCGATCTTCATCTGTGATGAGACCCTCGTTTTGTTTTGAGTGGCTGTATAATTATTGGTCATCTTTTATTTGGTCAAACTAATCGATCTTTATCATGGATTTTTCTTTTATGACGAGGAACCTCTTCTAGGCAAAGTTACTAATGGACTCACCTTAGCAGGTTAAACTCCAGGATCAGACGTGCCCAATGCAACGGTACCTGGTTAATATATAATGACTTTATGCAACAACAACAAAAATAATCAGCATGTTTTACAAATCCTCCTTATGCATATATCCTCTTATTACTTGGGTCTTTGACTCATGAGGATGTAATTCTCCCATTTTTCTCCTTCTGGTTGCATCTCTCCTTCATTGCTTAAAGCTATCCTACCAGCACCAAAGCAACTATAACTAGATGTCAAAAAACCAACCATACCATACATCACAAATGACCGTGTCAACGTGGAATATACCACAAACAACCGACAAGAATGCATGAGAGCAAGCTGCAATATACAGAAACAGCACAGGCAAGCAAGAGTGTTGCCAGCATAGCTCCATCATATGGCTTTTTTTTTTTTTTTTTTGCCATATCACCACCATCTGGTGTGCAACGGCCCATGATACTTTCACCCTCGGCTGGAGACGACCCTCTACTGTACAGAGCTTGAGGACACTATCGATAATGCAGGTGGAGCGGAGGGAATGAAGAAGAAGACTTGGTATAGTTAAGCACCATAGTTGCTGACAAGATGGCTCAAGCTTATAAATATCCAGATAAGTTTTGAAAGTCTGGAAATTTTTTATTTCATGAAGCAAAATTCAGGATGCATAACATACAAGCCATTTTTTATATATAGCATAGAGCTGAGCAAGCACCGGTTCTCTGTTAACAGTTTAGACATAAAATTATGTGCCTGATGGAATAGGCATTGTTTCTTTGTTACATTATATATGTGAATACGGTCGTTTTGTGAGATAATGGTCTTTTATACACGTCAAATTACTTTGGACCATAGAGTTGGAAATGGCAATAGTGTGAATTCTTCATATCGACCATGCAGAACACCGTGATTTGATTAGATCTGTCTAGCTTAAATATGTTACGTGTCAGGTATATTCAGCAATTAACTGTGTATAATGCCATGAATTGATGTATGTGTGCTTAGAGTGGATGCTGTTTCACTTCTTTGTAACTTTGTCAAAAGCCCTGAGAAACATCTCCGGAGGCTGACCACCACTGAGCTCGTATTTCCTATTTATCTGTCCCACAAACATAACCACAAGCATAAAAAGATGTTAGCTGCTTAAAAGGGACAAAACCTGTCACGAAGATGTACATAATGGCTCACCATAGCTCAAAAAAAAAAACATAATGGCTCACCAGAAAATGTGGAACTCCAGAAATTTGCGACGAATACTTCTGCAGTTCTTCATTGACCTGCGCACATAAGAAACCGAATCAAGTGAGACTATGATAGCCAAATGGAGTCACCGTCGGAATATGTAGGTTAACCTCCTTCAGCCCCAGATTTAGATCGTCACGTAGCTGTTCTGCTCCTTCGACACCAGCCTTTCTAGCCACATCCAAGAGAACGTCCCTACAGCCACAAAAGTTGATATATTCAAACTCTTGTTGGAGGTAAATAATAATCGTACAATTCTACGTAGTTATTATAAATGCAACAACAGGCTAATTAAAAATGACACCTACAAGCTAACAATTCGATGATCATAACTTAGAGTGACCATAATATCCTCGCGTTGTTCAGTATACCTATTTTAATTTATGCATGTATTGTGAATTTCAAAGATGCTAATCTAGCAGTTGGAGGTAGGCATGGGGGCCTCATTAAAGTGATATCCAAAAAAAATGCATGATTGAGGAATAGGTTGTATGTATTTCTTTTGTAATTCCGAGTTGGGCCGGAACAGTACACCCACCCCTTTATGTGGAATTCTAAAAATATATGAATTTTGTTATTCTAAGGAGTTGGGCTTGAATAATACCCCCTCCCCCTCGCAAAAGAAAAATGTCGGATTCTGAAAAATGTTTACATGTTAATTTGTAGGATTCATATCATCCTACAGTCTTCTAATCTGCCATGTCCTTGCCAAAAAGCTGTGGCAACTTCGATCAAAGTTTCAATCACAGCAAATCCACTCTTGAACAAAAAATATAACCAAAAAAGGTGGTGGGAAGATGTTGGCCCTTGCCAGCCTCTCACTTTTCAGTTTTCAGCTTTCAAGTGTTGAGATTCCAGGCAAAAAACATATATTAACACATGCCCCCGTCTTTCCTGCCAAGGAAAAATCTTCATGTGCAAGAGCCTTCAGATGCAGCACTTTTGTACAAAACATGATCATTTAGGTGATTGAAAGATACAGGCCTCTCACCAGCCTCCCACTTCTCAACTTTCAAGTGTTGAGAATACAAAAAAAGTTCAAAATATTAAAAGATAATCGTTCTGCCAAGGAATAAAAATCCTCATGAGCAAAGTGGGCTCAGGGAGTTGCATAGTCATGCATTCCGGAAATCATGTATTATATTTGACATCTTTCAGTTATTACTATTACAAGAAGTTAGAACATAGAATTTTCCGAGAATTCAATTTTTTTCTTTCCTGTAAGTTCTCCTTGCTCTCATGAGTCACGCTATCAATATATAACAAAATCATGAGGTTTTAACTTTGGAAGTCATAGGTTCTGTCTGGTATTACTTTTATCTATTAGATTTGTCAAAGAGTAAGTAAAAGGCTAATCGATATATTGATAAGAGACAACCCTACTCCTATAAATAGGAAAACAGAGAATAGGAAAACAGAGAAGCGTACAAACTCAAACTAAAACCCTAATGGGCCAAGACGTACTTGGGCCCATATTACAAAGAGACTAAACAACATAAGTAAGCAAGACTCTCTTACACTCCCCCTCAAGCTGAAGCTAGAGTTTGGAACGGCCAAGATGAATATGTGTGTAGGGTTGTTTGGTAGCGGTGAGTAGTGGTAGGTAGCCGTGGTAGACAACAATAAGTAGCTGGGATCTCTGGAAGCCGTAGGATGGCAGGTTGTGGGAGTAGGAGGGGCGGCGGAAGTGGGGGTAGCAGCAACGTCAAGTCAGTAGAGTAGCAAGCTTAGGAGGAGGTTGTGAGTTGGCTAAGGGGGGTGATGATTGTGGTGGTTGTTAGCAAAGAAGTCGGATACCTTTCAGGTGATGAGTGGCCAGAGGTTAGACGTTGAATGCAACAACAACAGCAGATGGAGGTTGGCAATGGTAGCAGACAGGTCGGCAGCCGGCGACAGCGAGCAGTAGTCATGACAACCTAAAGGCAAGCAGCAAACAGTGGCGAGTTAACTAAAGGAGAGGATTCACGCATAGGGTTGTACGACGGCGTGCAGGAGGTGAACGAGCGGCAATAATGGCAGACAGCGAGAGGGCTAAAGGGGCAGCTTCACATGAGGGTCAGGACGGCAGCAGCAGGGGTGGCGGCGCGGCAGGTGGCTGGCTAGGAGGAGATAGTAGTTGTTGGCGGCAGCAGGTGTCTGTGCGGCGGCGTAGGGAGTAGCAAGAACGGAGAATCTGGGTGACGGCGCAAGGACTGGAGGATAGCAGCAGCAAACGGGCGGGAGACAGGGTAGCAGCCGCAAATAGGGAGTGATGGTTGCAGGGGTAAATAGTGACGGCAGACGTTTTAGAAAATTCCCTACGGGCAGCCAAGCATCGCCAAGGGCGGGCGCGGTCCTCAATTTTTCTCTCACAATTAGGGTTTTGGATCCTACTTTGATACCATGTCAGAGAGTAAGTAAAAGGTTAATCGATATATTGATAAGAGACAACCTGCTCCTATATATAGGAAAACAAGGAAGCGTACAAACTCAAACTAAACCCTAATGGGCAAAGACGTACTTGGGCCCATAATACAAAGAGACTAAATAACATAAGTAAACAGACTCACTAACAAGATCATATCCATATACAGTTCAAATTTGTTGAGTGAGATCTTTGTTAATGAGCAAACAACTTTCAGTTAGTTAATTCAGAATGAGCATATCACTTTCAACGAGGAAGTTTAAATAGTCATATCAGGATAAAGTTCTAGGTCTCTAGTATTTCGTAAAGTACTCCGGCTTCGTTTCCTTGTTTGGAAGACAAAATGGAATGGGACATCCTCTTTTCGAAGAAGCAATCCATTATTGTAGATGTTAAAAAGACACGCCAACCAATTAGGTTTTTCCCCTGTTTGAGAAACTCTCTACTGCCTCAACAAATGCAAGAACCCTCCATATACAAGTAATGGGAAAATAAATCCTAGGAAATGTGAAAAGGATAAAATAAAAGTAGGATCACGAAAGTAACATGATGAACAGAAGAAAAAAAACATTATGACTTTCCTAGTAAAATATTCCTCTTAAGATGGAACATATATTTAGTCATTCCTGGCTTGTGATGTAAAGCATGAGCTATTTTCTTGATATCTCCTCCATGGAGAGACGCTATCGTCATGAATGAATGGTGCAAATATCTTCTTAAAAAGCACATTGCAGAAAAATGGTAGCCTGGCCTCAAACATGTGCGTACTCTTTTTAAGAAACAGACGGTTGCCAGAACATGAAATACGGGAATTAAACAATATTAAATACATCATGGCAGCAAAGCCAAATGTCATAAGCAAATCCAATGTAGTTTACATCTAGTATTAGCAGTTTCTCAATAGTCTACATCCGCAGTGGACCTCGGTATACAACATTTATTGCCTCTCTGTGTAACTAGTGTCCCTCCTATGTAGTTGCAGTACCTAGTAGTATGTCTCACTAAAGGAACCTGCATTATCCACATCATGATACCCAGTATAACCATGTTATCCGTATTACAATCCTTTCAGTGAAGATTTTTTAAGATAGAAAAAGCATATACTAAACAAATTTGTTTCTACATACATCCACAAAATGACTCACACAATAAGGGATAGCTCTAGCCTAGAAACTGACAAGTAGATGCGGCCTACTATAATTTGTTATTATAGAGGATATAACTTATTCATTGTGTATGATGTCTATCCTGTTTTTAGTGGTTAATGTACTTGTAATTACCCTATTCATAGATAAAGTATCGGCTTCCAAGTACAAAATGTTTACAATTTTTTCTTCTACTTCAAAGCAGTAGATCATGTAAGGATAAAGGAATTTGTTTCCTGTCATCCATTTCCATCCACACGCCCGTCATTGCAAAAGCGCATTCAATGCCATTTTCCCTGGATTCTCATTTTTGGTTCTCGTGGACGTCCATGGTACATCCACTGTCAGTTGTTCCCTTAATCAATCACTACAGTGTCTCTTATTTGCACATATATGTAGTGCGGGTGGCCATAAACAGAGACACTGCATTTTAAAAAGACACCTCACTCAATACTCAAAGTTGAGGATTCATCATGTGGCATCATGTCAACTTGTACACCCCTACCAAGGTGCCTAGGCCTTGTGTCGTCCCCTGTTAGAGGTCCTATAGCCCCCCTATGGCTGTCAGCCTGTGCAGACCCTAGGTGTAGCAAAGAGTCAATGTGTAGATTTGGACACAATTTCACTATTCACGGGAGTCTAACAAAAATGTCAGGCAAACTTTGTTTCATCATTGTTATCTAAGCCTCAATCCCAACCATGTTAAGTTCAGCTACATGGATCCTTCTTTTCCAGTCATATTTGTTCAATATGTACAGATTTTAAACCTCCCCTTAGAAGATCTTAGGCCTGCCTCTTCTTCTTCTACATGTGCTCAACTCTAAAGCATTACTTCAAATAGGCACATTTATTGCTCTAGGTTGCAATTCTCCATACCACCTCAGGCAACCCTCCATAACTTGTACTCAGTGTTCTCATACGCATAACATGAGGCCGCATATACAATTTGGCCACCTCTCAGAACCGCATGTCTAGGCAGTCAATTATGTGATCCTAAAAGCATATGGTCGCATATGTGGCGCAAATCTGGATATGGTATCACTTGTCATGTAGACTATGTGCGTGTATTTCATTATCTATTATCTTGTTTAATTATTCATTGGATTACTTATACACACAAACACACCCATATAGACATGTATGTATAGTTGTGTATCTATATGTACATATAGTTGTGTATCTATATGTACATATACACACAAACACACCCATATAGACATGTATGTATAGTTGTGTATCTATATGTACATATATATAGAGTGAGGCTAGAATACACTTAAGTTATTTTGACCTTAATACAATCAACTTTGTAACCGTTGGATTGTGTGAGACGGGAAACCATTCTCAGTAGACGTTGTAACCGTCCATCAACTCTGTTTCACGTGTTGAAGAGTGCAATTTCTCTCTTCTCACGGGCACACTGCCACCTATTCCTCCTCTCCGCTTCCCATTTTTAGCTCACCAGCGGTTGATTCTTCTTCCCAGATTCATGCAGCCATTTTCAAAATGGTCTTTCCTTTGGTGGAGGTTTTGCTTCCACTGATAGGAGGTTCCTTTGGCTGTGGAAGTGTCACAGTCAGAGGCGGCTTCCTGGTCGACGCCCAGCCATCTAGTTTGGTCGACGTTCCCGTGTCCTGCCTACTAAGTCCTTTTGTCCTCCACTTCAATTATTTGCGGCTGAAGAAGATAGATATAACAACTTGATTAGGCCACGCTTGGCACCATTGCAGGCAGGCAAGTCAGAAATTGCTGCCATCAGCTTCAGTTGGCGCCTTTGCCGGCAAGCAAATGATATGTTCTTCTTGCTGTTGTATATTCATAAGTTGTGACCCAAGCCTTAACACACACCAGAAGCATTTGATTCAGTATATGGCAGCCCAGAAAATGCAGGGAGTGGCTAAAGCATCGTCGTGCCATTATCTCCAATTCTGTAGGCATGAAAACCAGGCTCCGACAACATCTGGCTTGCAGCGGCCAAACCAGAAATTCCAACATGTATCTTCAAATCCTATTCGAGTTTCCTATTTCCAACTCAGCTAGCAGCCTTTGCACCATATAAATAAAACATCATTCGTGTTTAGAATACGATGGAGTGATGTGACTCAGGTTGGAGAGATAGCTAAATGATAGAATGTATCAAAGAGAGGGTCGTAGTTGTGTGTCAAGCTCCTCCCTACATATGTAGCAGATAGACTTTATCATAGTCCGTGTCATGTATAAGAGAATTTCCTGGAGGGGACATATATATGAATGTTGCTCCAGGCCTTCCCATTTGTTCATTACAAAAATTGGGAACAAAGCCTTGATTTTGAAACAATATTTGGATAGTGTTCTCATTTAACCGTAGATCCCGAGGTATGTGCCCTCTTGCAGCCTTCTAGGATACAAGAAGGGAAGTAATAGGAGCCTTAACAGCAAACCTTGTGGACGCTTTTGGTACTCGGATATCACAACTGGAAAAGGATTATTTTCCTTGGGATACTGTTTACTATGTTAGGTATGGCCATTGGTTAGGACATTGCCTATCTGTCACGGCTCTGTATCCGGTACAAGCAAGATAAACAAATGGGGCGCTACCCCTTGGGATCCCAAAACCCATCACTTGGGTCTCAGTTTTGGTCCGTCCGCGCAGGCCTGGGCTTGGAAATGGTGACCCAGAGGCTACTATTACAACTACAGCAACAAAACCTGATTTGACCTTCAATCTTGCACATTGTGGACGTCATGTTGCTGAACACCACCGATCATGGTGCGAGTGTGGGCGTCATTACCCTTCCTCAATTAGACAAACGAAGATGACAGCCTTTTTATGTTTCTTCTTGACCGTCTGGGGGCTTTGGGGCGTTTCCTGGACGGTGGTCAATAGACTGTGAGGTGTGGTGTGGCAGCAAAGAACCCATTGAAACTGCAGCACTCATCGAAAAATAGTAACTTGGTGTCTCTGATAACCCAGAGCAAAGCTTCCAGATTTTTATCCTACCCATCATGAAATTTCTTCCATGTGTTAAGCCAAACATTGGAATGGAGTTTTAGTTCTTTTCCAGTCGCATCCCTTCTTACCTCATCCTTAGCTACATCCAACAGTTTTCATTTCCTGGCAAGTAAATGTGGCCTGTAAGTTTGGCTGTCTCTGAACTAGATCGATGGATTATTGAACCTATTTGGTATGTATGAAAACAATCATAAGCAGACACAACTAAATAAATTGGTTTTCCTATATCAAAAATAGTGCATAGTCATGCATCGTCATATTTCTTTAATTTCAGCAAACATTCATGGCTTCATGCATTTGCTTTTAAGCCTTTTTAACAATTGCACACAGGCCAAGAGGTAGCATCCAACTCTGGATGCAATCTTCCATGAACTGGTTTCTCAAGCCTTGTAAATAATTGCTTATCAGACATTGTCCATGTCATCAATATGCCTAATGACAAATTCAGTGGCCACAGTTACATTCATAGGAACTACATATGTGGTTGGCCATACTTACATCTGTAGGAACTAATATTTATGCATTGAATTCTGTATGCAAAAATGGTTATGCATTCAGGTCCTTGGTCATGAAGTTGCTGAATATCATTATATATCTCCAATTAATATATTTTTGACATAGAAACACTATTCTTACTGAAGAATGTTCATTCTTCATTGGTTCAATTATATGCCACTATGATCAGATATATCAGCTACGTTCAAAGTCACCCTCCACCAACTTCGACTAAGGCATTGCGGCTGAGCACAGAGTAGCCGGCGTTGCAGAAGAGAGGAGTACAAAAATGAAAGCAAAACAACATCTATTAGTGACTGAAATTGAGACAGTGCCAGAAGCAACCGGGCAACAACTGTTCACCATTCCTCGTGGCAGTCTGTTAGCCTTTGTTTCAGCGACGATCTCGCTGATGGTGTCCACGGCAGAGAGAATCTCCTCAACGCAACATGACTCTTGTGCCACATTCTCATCGTCAAGTCCTTTGAGGCCCATCTCCGCCTCGTGCTCCCCGCCCACCAGTTGTGCAACCTGGTGCAGGCCTTACTTGACCAGCTTGACCTAACCGCGGCAGCGGGAACATCATCAAATATGATGATCGTAGAGGGGTGTTTGGTCGGATTGGCAACGGTGTCCATCTGAGTCGGCATGCATGATCCACAACTGCTTTTTCTGGACGAACCCACCTCTAGACTGGACAATACCAGCGACTTCATGGTCCTCGAGATGGTACAAGGGATCACTGAGAGCGGCAGCGCTGTGATCGTGTCCATCCATCAGCCATGTTCCGGGATCCTTGACCTGCTCGAGTGGTTTGCTTCTCCATCGGAGCAAGGCCGCGTATACTGGCACACCAGCAGAGATCCTACCATTCTTTGTGGCCTTTGGCCGACCCATCCTAGGCTGCGAGAACTAGGGGTGAGCATTCGGTTAATTCGGTTCAGTTGAACGGTTAATTTGTGGTTTGAAGATTTAACCATTAACCTAACCAAATTGTGTCGGTTAATTCGGTTATTATCCAATCGGTTAATGGTTAATCGGTCGGTTAATTTGGTTAACCAAATAACACTCATGTATGCAACTTGCAACTCATATATGCAGTTCATATATGCAGTTCTTAGACAAAATGTCAATGATGTAAACAATATCTATACTTGTAGGTCTTCCTTCTTGAATTACAGCCAGCCACGTTGATATATAGCTGCTGGAAATTCATTTCTTTGACAAGATCTAAGCTTGTAGGTCTTCCTTCTTAAATTACAGCCAGCCACATTGATGTATAGCTGCTGGAAATTCATTTCTTTGACAAGATCTAAGCTTGTAGGTCTTCCTTCTTAAATTACAGCCAACCACGTTGATGTATAGCTGCTGTAAATTCCTTCCTTTGACATAATATCAAAGATATAGGCAATAACTAATATTATTGGTCTTCCTCCTTGAGTTACAGCCAACCATATTGATGTATAGCTGCTGTAAATTCATTTATTTGACATAATATCAATGACATATACAAGAGCTAAGCCTGTTGGTCCTCCACCTTGAATTACAACCAATCATGTGAATGTAGGAGGGAACATTGCAATTAATTAGACCAAAGCTTGTCATTTATATTTCTTATTAGTAACTCAAAAAGCTACAAGGAAATCACTTATGTATACATCTCATGTATATAAATATTTGGATATGTATACTTCACATTACATCATTAGCAAGACAAGATTACAACAAATATCAAGACAAGAGTATATACATTTCAATGCAAAAATAAAAATAAAAGTAAGAATGGGTTACCTAGAGCTGAGAAATCACAGAAGGTACAAAATAAAATAGCAGAATGGATCAACCACGGATAGATTAAGAGCAGGAAGCAAGAAGATTGCTAGACTAATGCAAAGTGCTGTCCACTTGCTGTAATCAACCACGAATCCCAGAATAAATCAAACCAGCAGGCAGCAGCTAACCAGCCATCCAACAGAGACTAAGAAGATTGGAAGATGCCAACCAAAGTGGCTAATAATGCTCTTCAAAAACTGCAGCAAATGGCCAGAAAGATGGGTAGATGACCGAAATCCTTGGTTATGTAGAAGCGTAGCATGTACTTGGTGACCAGAACAGGGGAGACTCAGACCGAGGCCAAGGGAGCTAGAAGAACCAGTGGTGACGAAAGACCTGTGACCTGGAGTTTTGGTAGCTGCGACCTGGAGTTTTGGTAGCGGATCCGCCGAGCGACAGTGATCCAGAACAGTTCAGCGGGACAGCGACAGCAAGGTCTCTTGGAGCAGTAGACGTATGCGGCGGCCAGCAGTGACGGAGGGACAAAACCGACGAGTAAGGATGGATGACCGGCGCTACGGGTGTGACGGCGGACTCTAGGGGCAGGATGACCGGCGGGTCCGGCGTTGTCGGCTAGGGTTCGCAGCGTTTCTCGCTTAGGGGGAAGTTGTTGCGGCAGAACGATGTCTCAGACTCCCTCAGCGTGGACGCGAGCGTGGGGGGTGGCCGGGTGGGGCTGGGAGCGGGAGTTAGAGTGTGAAACTGAAAGGAGAGTCTACAAACCAAAATTACAAATGGGCCGGCAGATTTTGGGCCTGTTAGGATTGGGTTTAGGTTTGTGTAAAATTTATTTCGGTTAATCGGTTAACCACATTAGAAAATATATTAACCGAACCGTTAACCGAATAACCGAATTAACCGATTTGGTCTAACCATATTGGTCGAATTCGAATTAACCATTCGGTTAATCGGTTTTAACCAAAGTTTGCTCACCCCTAGCGAGAACCACGCTGAGTTCATAATGGATAAGATCCAGGATCTCGAGTCCTCATCTTCCAACCTGATTAACAAGTCCAGTCCTTTTGCAGAGTTTGACAAGTCATGGCAGAAGAACTAGAAGAAGAAGTAGTATTTGCACCAGTCGTTCTCTGCCCTGCCTGTGTGTTGCTTGCCAACAACCGGCACTAGTCACATGAAGAGGGAAGAGAGAGAAACCAGTTTTTCTGTGACGGGAGGGAGAGAGAGATTACAGGAGAATGAAAATGAGAGGAGAGAGGTTGTAGTACAGTGCAGTTGTCGCCAAACATGAGTTAGACTCTTTCGCGATTGAGATTTAGAACCAAAGATGTGGACTTAATCTAACGGCTAAGAACTTGATTGTATTCAGTACACTTAAGTGTATTCTAGCCACACTCAATATATATATACATATATATAACATACTAGACATGTATATCTATATGTTTACATACTAATATATATATTTATATATATATACACATATGTAGTATTTTATGTTTTAAATATATTATATTATGCGCATATATAATTAATTTATTGCAACAAATATCACATATACCCCACATATGCAAACGCATTCCCATATACTCTATGAAACACCCTGACAAAACGCATTCCGCATACTGCTTTTCAAAACATTGCTTGTACTCAATCGCCACCCCTACTTCATTATTGTTATAGTCATTTCTCAAGCGATCTTTCAATAGCTTCCCACCTAGGAAACATGGACACTTCCACATGCTGTCGTGTCTGTGTCAGACACGTGTCCAACATGGGCACACCATGGACACGGCCCGAACGTGTCCAGATGCCCCATTTTTTATCAGGAGCTAGACACGGTTGCGCACATTAGGACATAACCTGTCACTAGTTAACAAGGGGAAACACCGTGTTGCACGTAACCTTCCTCGCAAATCCCAATACCCATGCCTCCCCCTCATCACATTGCCTTCTAGGAAACTACTACTCTTCCTCCACCTATAGACGCCTCTCCTCTCTCTCAACCTGTTGTCTTTGACCTCTCCTCTTCCTCCTCTACCTCCAATACCTAAGATTTGTTTGTCCACCACCAACAACAACAACCTCCTTTTCCTCTTCTTCCTATTTCTGAATGTACATCAATGTTTTCACTCTCTTCTACAAATAACAACATACCTTCTCTTTTGTCTTTGTTGTCCACCATCATCACTATCTTTTTACAATCCAAATTTAGATGTGCAGATATTTTATTGTAAGTTCACATCTGTAGTGTTTAACTTGTTATTATTTGTGAATAAAATCTATACTACTTTGACTTTTATTGTGTTTACAATGTGGGCTTGTTTGATAGTATGTCCTTGATTATTTCATTTCATGATGTGTATTGTGTGCAAGATGTGTTTGAATGAACATATGGAATTGAATATAGCTTGGAAGAAATGATCTTTCTGTTTAAATGGGCTTGTTCGTTTTTGTGTTTATACATAAAAATATGTATGTGTATGTATATTTCTTTGTCGTGTCCATGTCCTATATTTTTGAAAATTGTTGTGTCCCGTGTTTGTGTTCGTATCCATGTTTCCTAGCTTCCCACACATCCATCTAAGCATATGTATGTCAGTCGCATTCATCTTATTGAGATCGTGGTTCTTCACCACCCAATATTCACTCCCATATAGCATAGTTGGTATTACAATAGTTCTAACAAAACTTACTTTATAATCTTGAGTCACGTGCCACTCCAGTTGCACTCAGTTTGAACCATCATATTGTAATCATATGACGAACATCATCTTGACCATCGCCATCCATTTGAATGGTAGAACCCGAGTAACAAAACTTATCACATTTTGGTAATCCACTCCACCAACTTGGCCCCACTATTCACAAGTATAAATTGGCTAATATTGCAATGCATATAGTCTGTATTGCTTCTACGGATCATAAATCCATTAGATTCCAATGCATTTCTCCAAAAAGTTTAAATTCGTCATTCAATATATATTTAGTTTCTATAGGATAGAATAACCTTATTTAATATATCTAAAACATATACAATGCTCTCTCTTTTATAGGATAAGGTAGTACGTTACAAACAGAACTAGGCAATATGGGATAAAAGAAAAGTTAAAGACAAGACAAGTCTAAAGCCCATAACAAAACACACAACATAGCATAACGCATAACAAAACACATAACATAGCATAACGCAATAAAACATATATACTAATACTCTCCCTCAAGCTGGAGCATAGACGTCAATCATACCCAGCTTGTCCACCATGGTAGTGAATCTGGCCTTGGAAAGAAGCTTTGTGAAGATATCTGCTACTTGATCAGAAGAGTGAGTATATAGAGTAGAGATATTTCCAGATAAGACAGCTTCTCAGAAATGGCAATCCACCTTAATATGCTTGGTGCGCTCATGAAATGTTGGATTGCTAGCAATGAATATAGCAGCCTTATTGTCACAATACTTAGGAATAGGATTAGGGTCGGAAATGTCAAACTCCTTCAGAACACCGCGGACCCACAACAGTTCACAAGTAGTCTGAGTCATAGCTCTATACAGCTTCAGCACTAGAGCGGGCGACTACAATCTGTTTCTTGTTGCGCTAGGTAATAACATTACCTCCCACAAAGGCACAGTAACCAGATGTAGATTTACGATCTATCCTACTGCATGCATTATCGAAATCAGAATATCATCTGATTTTACAATGCTGATGTCTTCTATAGAATAAGCCTTTTCCTGAAGAGTTTTTCAGATATTTCAAAATATGACACACAGCATCCGAGTTACATTGCTTGGGTTTATCAAGATATCTACTGACTAATCCAACTGCAGAAGATATATCATCCCTTGTAACAGTCAGATATATAAGTTTACCAACCAATCTACAATATTGTTGGCTATCGAGGTATAGAAAAGAAGAGTCGTCATCCCAGTTGGTATCATAGTAACAATATACTCCCTTTTTTTGAAAAAACACGTTTAAAACGTGTATTATTCACGTGACGTATATGACGGCCGTTTTAAACTCCAAACCGAATAATACGTTTTAAACGCGTTTAATTCACGTTGTATTCGCGTATTGCGTTTTAAACGTGTTTGATACGTTTTATTGCCGTTTTAAACAGTTCTGTACTTTTGCTTCACATTTATTTTTTCCACGTCCTTTTTAACTTGTAGCAGGGTTCCACTAAACCATCCAACCTTCCTCCTCTATCCCTCGACACACCAGGAGGAGTAACCCTCGACATTCTACATGTACGCTCCATCTTTCTCCTCCATTCTCCCCCTTTCTTCCCTGATTTGTGCCTGCTGCTCCCACTTCTTCCCCTTCTTCCAATATTAGAGTAATCAGTTCGATGTTTAGTCATTTTCAATCATTATGTGTGGGTTTATATATATTTTGTATGTATGTATATATATATATATATATATATATATATATATATATATTCCGCTTTTTTGCCGACTTTTTTCCGAATAGTTGACCGAACTTTTACCGTACGTTGACCGATTTTTATCCGAATTTTCCGCATAATTCCCGATTTCCGAATTTTTCAACTTGGCCGTACGTATCCCGAATACCGAATTTGTGACTATGGTTGGTATTAGGATCTAAGGGAGTCCCAGTAGGTTTTGCTCCAAGAATACATGTTTCCGCCAATAGATCCAGAACATATTTCCTCTGTGATAAACAATTCTTGAAGAGGAGCGGGAAACTTCAGTCCCCACAAAATATCTCAATTTTCTCAGGTTTGTAGTATAAAGTGTTTTTCCATGTATTTTTTAGTAGTCTGGATGTCTGCTTTCTTAATATCATAAGATAATATCATCAACATAGACAATCAATACTATAAGACCAGAGGAAGTTTTCTTAATAAACACCAAGTGATCAGAATGAAAGCGGTGGAAGCTAAATTCTAAAGAATATGACTTAATTTGTCAAACCAAGCACGTGGACTTTGTTTCAGGCCATAGACAGCTTTGTGTGACCTGCATACTTTAGAACACTCCCCCTGAGCAACAAATCCAAGTGATTGCTCCACGGATACCTCCTCATGCAAGTCACCATATAAGAAGGCATTTTTGACATCCAATTGAAACAAGGGCAATCACAGTTCACAGCCTGTGTTGTACAGGCGTCCAAGTGATTGCTCCACGGATACCTCCTCGTGCAAGTCACCATATAAGAAGGCATTTTTGACATCCAATTGAAACAAGGGCAATCACAGTTCACAGCCTGTGTTGTACAGGCGCCCGCCTGGGCGCCTAGGCTTAAGCAAACCCGCCTCAAATTGGGCGCCCAGTCCCCTAATTGACCTAAGTTGTTGCCTAAGGCCTTTTGAGGCCCAAATTAAGCCAATTCAAGGCTAATTTAGCATAAATTAGATCTGAATTTGATCAAATTGAGTCATTTAATGGTTAAATTGGGTCTGATATATTCCGAACGGGGTCAATTTAGGGTAAATTAGGTCTGATTTGGGAAAAAACAGGCCTCATTTGGGGGAATTAGGTCTAATTTGGGGGAATTAGGTCTGATTTGATCATATAGGGCCTTGTTTAGATCAACATAGGGAAATTTAGGGTTAGTTAGGTTTGATTTGATCAGGTTATTCAAATTAGGTTTGCTTTTAGGCCAAATTATGTCATTTGAGCATATTAGGTCTGATTTGGGAAAACAAGTCTGATTTTGGGGAAATGGTCTAATATGGTGAGATTAGGTCTAATTTTGCCAAATTAGATATTGTTTATGTCAATATAGGGAAAATTTGGGGAAATTTGGTTTGATTCGATCATAATATACAAAATTAGGTTTTAGTTAGGCCAAATCATGTCAAAATTGGGCACATTAGATCTAATTTAGGGGAAACAAGTATGATTTGGGGAAAATTGTTCTAAATTGGATGATTAAGTCTTATTTGGCCAAATTTTGCCTCATTTAGGTGAATATATGAAAATGTTATGGAAATTGGGATTGATTAGGTCATGGTATACAAAATTAGGTCTGGTTTAGGCAAAAATTAGGGTAAAATAGGTCAAATTTGATCAAGTTTGGATCAAATGAGTTCAAATTAGGGCCAATCAGTTCTAGTTTATGTCTTGTTAGTTTTGATTTAGTAGCCTAAATTCTACATAATAGTATTATACATGTTTTGGCTACAAACACAATACATGTTTCGCTTTCTGATTTCTATATGAATTTTGTTTAGGTAAAACTTCCACAATTCAATCCATATCTAATGATTTTGTTGCTTTCTTCATACGATGCTAGCACATTGATTGCATAATTATCATGTATATTTATCATGTGTAAGGAACTAAGGATTGTATTTTTCATAAATTTTACATATATTTATTAAAATAAAAAATATATTAAAACGTCTAGAAACGCCTGGGCCTCCGCCTGGGCGCCTAGGCTGTCTGGGTGTCCCCCTGGAACGTCTGGCCGCCTATACAACCCTGAATCATAGCCACAGAGATAAGAACAGGGACAGAATTTAACGTCCAACAGGATATAAAGTCTTAAAATAATCAACTTCATATATTTGGGTATAGCCTTTGGCGACAAGACGAGCCTTCAATCTTTCAGTTGTGCCATCCGGCTTATACTTTATGGTAAAGATCCAGCGACATCCTACAAGAGAGCAATCAACATGAGCATCAATCAAGTCTCTCGTATGTCGATCCATAAGGGCCTGCATTTCAGTCCCCATAGCCTGGCGCCATGCAGGATGATGTAAAGCCACAGCAGCATTCTTGGGAATAGAGACAGCTGACAAAGCAGAGGTAAAATTGGCAAAGCTAGTGCCCAGATTAGTAGTAGAACAAAAGTTTCCAATAGGATGCAGTGTGCAAGACCTGGTCCCTTTACGTAAACCTATTGGAACATCTATATCATAGAATACATGAGATTGAGGGGGATCGGTCGACAAGGATGTAGGAATTGGTAGAGGGGCCATGGAGGGAGGTGTAGCTTTCGGTCTTTGTTGGTACACTTTCAGAGGTGGAGATGGTGCAACATTTTTAGGAATCAAGTTAGTTAAAAACTGACACAGGCAGTGGTGTACCAACCAACAGATCAGAGGACAGTGTAGATCCTGTTGCAGACTAGAATGGCATATGCTCAAAGAAGACCACATCAGCATTGACAAACCATTTCTTTGTATAGGGATCATAGCATTTTGTAGACCGCGGATCATGTTTAGTTAGACCAGGACGTAAGTTCTAGACAAAGCAAGTGCTTCCAAAAATCCGAGAAGGCACAGCAAAAGGTGGGGCATTAGGGTACAAAATTTGATAAGACACTTGATTGCCAAGAACGGAGGATGGTATGCGGTTAATGAGATGACAAATAGTAGAGATAGCTTCAGGCCAAAAAGTTTTGGGTACATTATAGTGAAAAAGAAGGGAGCGAGCAACTTCTAGAAGATGACGATTCGTGCGCCCAGCAACCCCATTTTGTTGGTGGTATATGAATAAGAAGTTTGATGAATAGTACCAAGGAAGCACATAAGCGGACACGGACACGGACACGGCCGTGGACACGGACACGGGACACGGCGATTTTGGAAAACATAGGACACAGACACGGCTATGGACACGACATTTTTTTAAATTAAACTATATATATATATAACACACATAAGAAAATAAAAAATTGATAATTAGACAATATAACTTAATTTAAGATAAAGCTAAAAAATGAAACCAATTGGCGATTGTATAACCACAACATTGAAACATTGAAGTAGAATTATTCATAAAAGAGGTCTTTTCATTTTTATGTCAAATACAAGTTAAAAGAAAGACAATTTTACTTCCATTCGTATTCAATGTGTAATACCCAAACATGACGAGATATAAAAATTAAAAAGAAGAGGAGAGATCGGTAGATTAAATAATAGAGATTGAAACATGAAAAAGTGGAATTCAATTTCAAGATTTTAATGTGTATGATGAGACTCATATGAAATGATGTAAAGAAACCCCAAGAACTGAAGTTGTGTATTTTAAAGTCTAAAAGAATCAAAAGAACTCATATGAAATGATGTAAAGAAACCCCAAGAACTGAAGTTGTGTATTTTGAAGTCTAAAAGAATCAAAAGACAAAAAGATTGAGGAAATTTTAATAAAGAGTAAGCATTTTTTGCAATTCCAGTAGCCTAGTCTAAGAATAGACTTCACGGATTCAGTCCCATGATGTGCCACGCTGCTGAATTTCGGAATATTGACCATTAGACATACATAAGAGTCTTTAAGTCGATACCTAGTACTCAGTAAATGTAGATGTCATATAAATTTTGAGACTGTTCGTAAGGAATTTATTTAGATACACAACAGCAATTAATATAAATACACAACTGGATATTCAAGAAAATGATAAACATAGAAACATTGATAGAACAAGGAAACAATGGATAAAGGTTAATAGTTTCCCTCAGTTAATCAGTTTTCCAGAACTAGAGGAAGGCCCCAAGCCCAAGAATAGATGAATGAGTCGAGAGATTATATAAAAACAAGAATAGGGAGATAGTTGTTGCTGCTCTAGACTTAGATATGTGATAAAACAGCAAGAATACAACTGCCGCCCTCTTGCGAACTGAGCTGGATTTGATCTATCAGAGACATGTTTAGCTGCCTAGTTATGTGACTACGTTAGTGGAAAGGCAAGCCTGTTTTGGGCTGTAAATGGGCCTGGCCGTGTCCAAGCCGTGTCCACCTATAAAAAACAAAAAAAAATGTTGGACACGGCTGGAGAAGTGTCCAATACGTATTTAGGCGTGTCCACGGAGTACAGGTGTCCAATACGTGTCGGACACGGGTATGGCACCTGTTTTGAAGTGTCTGTGCTTCCTAGAATAGTACCCAACTTGCGACAAAACTGGCTGACAAAGGATTGCACAAACTCTAAGGCATTATCAGTGCGAAATACCTTAATAGGTGTGTCAAACTGTATACGGATTTCAGCAAAGAAAACGGTTAGTATCTAGCATGTTAGATCAGTCTTTCAATAAAAACAGCCATGTAATTTTAAAAAAATTGTCAATAAAGCTCATAAAGTACCGAAATCCAGATGTACTCGGAACAAAACATGGGCCTCAAACATCAGGATGCACAATACAAAAAGGTTTTTTTGAACCAATACATAGTTTTTTGAAAAACTAACACGAGTTTGTTTGCCAAGTAGCTGGCAAGTTTCACAATGAAAAACAGAATCTAAAATAGTAGGAATGAAATGTTTCAATTTTACAATAGATGGATGTCCCAGTCGATAATGCCATTGGAGGCATGTCACAGAAGCAGTCAGCAAAGCAGTAGTCTCTATCCAAGTAGTACAATCTATTTGGTCCCTCATGGCCCGAACCAATTCTCATCCTCATGCAGAGATCCTGAAATATACAACCGTCCGAGTCAAAAGTAATAGAGCACTGAAGGTTCTTCACAATTCTACTAACATATAACAAATTCAACGAAAATTTAGGGACATAAAGAGTTGAGCACAATATGAGATCACCAACAGTAAAGATATTCCCTATACCAGAAACAGGAGTTTGATAGCCA
Organism: Alisma plantago-aquatica; assembly: GCA_963693085.1. Taxonomy (NCBI): domain Eukaryota; kingdom Viridiplantae; phylum Streptophyta; class Magnoliopsida; order Alismatales; family Alismataceae; genus Alisma; species Alisma plantago-aquatica. Next base: position 454,110,878 of record OY856414.1, read on the forward strand.
TCAGCAAGAGTAAGAAGTGGAACAACATGGAGTTCAGAAAAAAAAACGCAGAATTGCCAGAAATATGGGAGGTGGCGCCAGAATCACCCACCCATTTATTTTTGCCATAAGATGCAGATGAGGCAAGGAGAGCAGAATCTCCATCAGTAGAGGAATCAGTAATGGAGGACGTGAGCCGGGACTAAAGCAGGTTTTCGACCTCAAAGCGAATCCACTTCGCATATGTTTGAGACGAGGATGGTGCAGAATCAGGTTAATCAATAATAACCTGATTGGCCCATGCAGGCTTAGCATGCTTGATCCAACAGCAATCTTCTGTATGGTTTGTGCGTTTACAAAAATGAATAGTAGTGATGTTCAGAAGAAGATAGGTCGGGACCAGATGAAGAAGAACCACGACCAGGCCCAGCAGTAGAGAGACCACAACCACGACCATGACCTCGGCCTCGGCCACGGGAGTTGCCTGAGCAAACAGCTAGAGCAGCAGCATCGGAGTGGTCGGTTGACAAAGTAGAGACATACGGGAGCCGTTAGACCCTTTTCAGGACATCACATAGGGTAGGCAATGGGTCGCTAGACATGATCTGATCTACTACTCTAGAAGAATTGAGTGGGGCAAGCCCGCAAGAAATTACACTACTTGAAGTTCATTGCGCTGATGTTGTATTTCAGTGATATCAGCGGAGAGGGAGTAATATACCTCAAACTCGTCCCAGAGAGCGCAGCATTGATTATAGTAATCCTCCAAGTCTTCAATAGCAGAATACTCCTTTTTAACCAGGTGTTTGAAAATTTCAAACACTTTTTTTAGGTTTTGCTAATGAAAGTAAACATGTGAGAGTTGGTCTCACATGGCTTTGGCAATCCGCAGGCAAAGAAGCGACTGGCTGGTTTTGGGCTCAACACTGTTGACCATCCAAGTTATGACGTCGGAGTCCTCCTTAGTCCACAAATCGTAGGCTTGTTTAGTTTAATCATCAGCATTATCAGCAGCTATGACAGGAGCATCAGAAGTAAGAGTATCAGCCATGAACTTTGACATAGATTTGATGGCCACAGATCAAATGTGATAGTTGGAGCCATCCAACTTCACTGTAGTGACACATGGAGTCTGAAATGGCTCAGTGGATGCCATCAGAAAGATAAATCGAATGACAGATACGTCGGCAAGAAGCGGTAGTAAGAAAAAGGACTCAACTCGGTGACAACAACAGTAGTAGCAAGCAGCAATAGTAGTCAGCAGGCAGCAGCAGAAGTTATAACCCAACTCATGGGCAGTAGGTTTAGATCAATAGATCCAAAGAAACCCACAATGGGGCATTAGGCAGCAGCAGTAGATCTAAATCTTCAATCTGAGAAACCCGCATAGGGGGCAGAAGAGGAGAAAAACCTACGCCACTACAGGGGAGAGTTACTCCAGCATGAGGCGTAGGCATGTAAGAAACGTAGCCCTTTTTAGATCGTCAACGTGCTATGTTTAGAAAGTGTCTGGGACACACGGAAGAAGGAAGATATAGAGGAGGGGCAGCGGCTTGTTGGCTGGTGGCTCCATGTGGGGAGGGCATGGCGGCGGGTTGGGAGTGAGGTGGAGGTCGTGGCAGCGGGTGGGGGTGGTAGCGGCGACGGGGGGTGGGGTGGCAACGTCGGCGTGAGGGTGGTGAGTTGGGGCAGTAGTGGGAAGTGGGGATGGTGGAGGACGCGGCGGGGAAGGAGGGAAGGGAGGGGGCACGACAGCAGTAGGAGGGTTTGATGGCGGCGGGCTAGGGAAGGAGAAAGGGGGGCGGCGGCTAGAAGGGAAGCATTGGGGTTGGAGGGGAATGGAGGGAAGGATCAGGAGGATCGTAGCCGTCTGATACCATATATAATAGAATAGCCTTTATTTGATATATCTTAAACAAATACAATGCTTTCTCTTTTATAGGATAAGAGAGCAAGTCAGAAATAGAACTAGGCAATATGGGATAAAAGAAAAGCTAAAGACAAGACTACTCTAAAGCCCATAACAATACACACAATAGCATAACCCATAACAAAACACATTTCTGAAATAATAAAAGATGGCTAGTTGTTGTATTGATAAGAGGCAACCCTGATCCTATAAATAGGAAATCAGGGAAGCGTACAGACTCAAACTAAACCCTAATGGGCCAAGTCATACTTGGGCCCATATTACAAAGACAATAACATAAATAAACAAACTCTCTAATACTCCCCCTCAAGTTGAAGTTGGGAGAATCCCAAATCAGCTTGCAAATAAAGAGAGAGACTAAAGACAAAGAAGCAGGAAAAAAAAGGATAAGCCAAGCCCATTACAAAAACATTTCTCCCCCTTAAGATTACAGTAAGGCACTCATCGCTCAAATACTCCCCCTCAGGTAGCTACTCCAAGCAAGCAGGTCGTAGAAGCTTCTCGATCATCTGCAGAAGAAGTAAGCACCACCACGGTCATCTGGAGGGTAAATAAGCAGAAACAGCAGTGCTTCATGGTCTTCATCACAGTCGATAACGTCGCAGCCCAGAGAGTGATGGTTCACAGTAGCAGCAGTAATCGACGTACAAATAAAGTACGGACGGGTCAACGTGCGAAACAGAGCACGAACGAGTCAGAGAGTGGTGGCACACAAAAGCAGAAAGTCGACGTACAAACAAGGCACGGAAAAGTAAGAAGGTCAACATGCGCAAAGCATGGACAACGTCAACATGCAAACAAAGCACAGACGAACCAGAGCGTGTTGGATCACAGTATAAGAAAGTCAACATGCACACAAAGCATGGACAAGGAGAGAGTCAACGTGCGCCAAGCACGGACAAGCCAGAGAGTGTTGGTGCACAATAAAGTGGACGTAGCCGGATAGAAAACCATCAACACAAACAAGTAGGCAGTAGAAATAAATCTCCAAAAATCAGTCTCTTTAAGAAGCATGTAGTAATGGCAGCAGATATAAACTTCCTCTTCTCCGCTCCTCATCTCTCTCCTCTACTCATCTTCTCTTCCTCCTATTCTCCCCCTCACACCAAGCATGATAGGAGTCAAAAAGAGTGATTGGGGTGGATATAACACAAGTTCCATAGAAATCATACAGGGAAACAAACAAAATGGTGCAAGTGGAGTGGAAAAAAAATCATATGGAATCAATAAGCGGAACAACCAGATGTAAGGAGAGATGAAAGCAACAAATTTACAATCAATTTCAGATTAAAGAATGATATATAGGATGAAGAAGAGGCATGTTATTGTTTCATTGAACTGGACAAATGGGATGAATTACATTAGATAAAGAATATTAGACCAAAAGATATAGAAACTAACAGGAATTTCAGCAGCAAGGTAGAGAGTTGCAATGGCTTCTATAAGAGGGAAAACATTATCAAATGTAGTAAACATGTGAAGGGAGCAGCAAGTTTTACAAAATTTGATATGCAGGTTGGTTGTTTGAGTGAAATTATGTTTGAGGGGAGGAACAAATGATATTTGATGACGGAAGGAGCTGATACAATACAACAATGGCGGTCCTGAAGTCAAAAAGTTATTGTAGCTGCTTGGGAGAGATTATTACCATCCAAAAAACCTTCAAGCCCTTTGATAGATCGATAATTCCTAGGCAGTGGGCTGATGGGAGGGTAGGCAGTTGGATCAGCAACAGATAAACGCAACGATGGGGATTGGCATCCCTGGAACAAGATAAACCACCCAGCGTGCTACCGCCAGTAGTCTCTGTCCCATGGCTTGCGCCACGTCAGGGTAGCGGTGCTTGTAGACGACATCCTCTAGGAAGGCCAAAAAAGATCCCGACTAAGGTTAGGGACACGCCTCGCAATTCCGCATTGTGGGTATTCGGCAGCAGCATGAGTAGGTTGAGGGTGGCGGCTGCTCGGGCTCATGCGAAGCTGGTGAATCTGTGTGATTATCTACGTGTCCAAGGTGTTAGAGGCTTGTGATTTGACTGAGTGATGTGGAGGCAAGGGGATTGTGGCAAAGGGAAGCGAGTTGGCGGTTGTGGCAGATTACAGTTGGATCTAGTCGCACAGCTGCTCGACGGGTACAGGCGAGACGACACGAGCCAATTTATTCATCGTCGCATCCAGTTCGGCAGAAATCGTCTTCTTTTTATTAATTAGCACGACGTGATCCTTTGGGATGGACATGCGGAATAGGCCCTTGTTTATTCTCAGTTTGTCTATTCGTCATTGTGTCGAAGAGAGCATAACCTTGATAGAGGACTGTGATGAATGTCATTGGGAGAAGTTAGCTTCAAATCTAATATGCAACTGTAGGCTTTCCAAGAAAAAAAAAATCGTACTTTTGATAGGACGAAGGTGGAGCAAGGTAGGATATTGGGGGATTTTATGATGATGAGTGCAGCGGAGCCTGTTGGGATTGGATGGGTGTAGCAGAGCTTACGACCACGGAGAGACGGGTAGCAGCGTGTATGAATTTTAGCAATGGTATAGAAAGGAAGAAGGTGGATGAATAAGGTGTCTGGCAGGCGGCCAAGCCAAGGACGGCTACTTCCTGTAGGAGGAAGAAAATGTTTGTCTCCTCTATGTTTAGGGTTGGATCATTGCTCTGATAACATGTCAAATAATAAAAGACGGCTAATTGTTGTATTAAGAAGAGGAATCCCCCTCCTTCGTATAGGAGAAGGGGGAAGCATACAGCCTTTAGACTAACCCTAATGAGCCAAGACACACTTAGGCCCATATACAACTAAACACAAATTAATTCATTAACTAAATTAACTAAACTCTCTAATGCCTTCCCTTCCCATCTCCCATCACGTTCTACACCATTTCCCCCACCTACAACAACTCATTTGTGGTTTTTTCTCACTTGTAGTGAGTCATACCCCATTAGGCGGGTTGTTCGCTACCTTTCACTCCATGCCACAATTTCACCCTCCATTACCGTTTCCTATAGACATCCCACCATATTTAGGGACACTTGACAAAACCAAGGTACCGGCAAGAAAAGGAGCCACGAAGGCTATATTCAAAGCTTGCATGAGGCACCATCTCATTGTTCTACCCCATTTCTGACTCACTTCTCCTATATGGCTTGTATTTCTTTCCTTTACTCTCCCTGGTTTAATTATGTCTTTGTTGTGCTAGTTTCTAGTTCTCGAGCCTCATGTAACCCATGATGTAAACCCAAACATCAATTAAATGCATGCTTTGGTTGTGATTAATCCGTACTTGTACATATTTGTAGTGGTTGTACCTCTTGATGCAGGTTGCATATGACATTATTCTAATTTTTTTGTTGTATGCTTATTATTAAGGACCTAAGTGCAGTTTAACTTTGTAGTTTATTTGACAATTAATACAATTGCAACAAGTCTAGGGTTTTGTGTCTTTAATTTAAAATATCAGCGCCTTGGGGGCTTGTCCGAGGCAGTTGAATATGATTCAAGAAATTGATATTTCATTTATATTCTTTGTATCCTCTTCTACCCGGTATGTACCGCATCCATGGTATCAGAGCCGAAACACTAATCTTTTAAGGCATGTGTAACGATCCGTTTTCAAATTAGCCATCTAATTAGGGTTTATCTGGATGATCACATGCTTAACTAGAATGATCATTGGTTAAGCTCAATTCATGATCATAGTTTGATTATGATGTTTTACACCTATTGAAAAAATCTAAGCACGCTTTTATTTTGATAATTAGGGTTTGCGAAGTTAAAACCCTAGTCGGCCAAAATTAGGATTTTGATAATTATGAATACAAAATATGATAAGTATGGTGTTATAGTAAATGATTTTTAGTATCTTATCGGTAACTAATTTAGTTGAAATCGGATATAGCATGGATAACTCAAATACATGTGTTCTTGAAAAATATCAGAATTTCCGAATGTTTGCTAACATGTTGGTCAGTCGGTCGAGTTTCCCAGGATAAAACTCAGTTGACCATGCATTCAGGCTGAAATATAGCAATCTGGTATTTGATTTTTATCTATTTTGGGTACATCCAAATGAGCTGAAATCTTAATTGTAGATTAGTATCAATTTCAAACACTAGGTTAAATTTTCATAATTTTTTAATGATGTTGGATTGGTCCAGAGTGAGTCGAGTTTCTTATCAATAACAACTCGGTCGACCAACCAGTCTGAATAAATAAACAAGAAGACTGAAAGTAGTTTTTAGATTTGTTTGCAAACACTCCAAGCACCTCAATTGGTCTATGTCATCAACTTAACACCCTAGTAGCTCCCATAATCCGTGGTTCCTGTCCAAATTACAAAATTCTAGAGTGGAGGATTAAGATTTTGAAGGAGAAAATCATCCAACATGCTAATTTAAAGTTTCTACTTCCTAGAGCTTGACTTTAGATATAATTTCAAGGTGAATTTTCTCTCCTATGCTTAGATTTCGTCCCTCCTCTGGTTTGAATCAAAATAATATCAAATCACCATCTTTTCTCTTTCTATGCGAGTTGGTTGGATTTCTAGAAATCCATATTATATGGGTCGCTTTTAAGGTGCTTGGTGCCTTAGGTGAGTGTTTATCTCCATACTTAGTTTTGTAATCATGTTGAAATCCTAATTCGGACTAAATTATATAAGATTATCGCTAGTATTTATATGCAATTGAGTAATCAATTAGGAAGACTTCGGTAAAATAAATGCTATTGATTCATAATGTTTCTCATTGACTTGTTCTTGTCATATGTATAGAGAACTATGTTGTTTTATATGAATCATCATCATCATCTAAGCCTCAGTCCCAACTATGTTGGGGTCGGCTACATGGATCCTTCGTTTCCATTCAGCTCTATCATGGGCCATATTCTGGTTGAGATGTAGAGATTCAAAATCTCTCTTTATAAGCATATCCGATGTCAATTTAGGTCTTCCTCTTCTTCTATTTATTGTGCTTAAATCAATAGCATTGCTTCGTATAAGCGCATTAGTCGGTCTGCGCTGCACATGTCCGTACCATCTGAGTCGTCCCTCCTACAACTTGTCCTTAATGCTTGCCACCCCCACTTTATTCCTGATATAGTCATTTCTCAAGCGATTTTTTCTTGTCTTCCCACACATCCATCTCAGCATACGCATTTCAGCCACGTTCATCTTGTTGAGACCTTGTTTCTTCACCGCCCAACATTCACTCCCATAGAGCATGGTTGGCCGTATAGCTATTCTGTAAAACTTACTTTTTAGCCTAAGAGGGATCTTCCGATCACATAATACTCCAGTTGCACTCCTCCATTTCAACCATCATGCAGTGATCCTGTGACAAACGTCATTTTGGACATCCCCATCTATTTGAATAATAGAACCCAAGTAACGAAATTTATCACATTTTGGTATATCTATTCCGTCCAACTTGGCTCCATCATTCACACTGCGAGATTGGCTGAAATTTCAATGCATATACTCAGTTGAGCTCCTACTAATCATCAATCCATTTGATTCCAATGCCTTTCTCCAACGTTCAACTTTATCATTCAATCCATCTCTAATTTCGTCAATCAAAACAATATCATCAGCAAATAACATACACCAAGGAATATCATCTTGAACATTCTTTGTCAGCTCATCCATAACAAGAATGAACGGATATAGGCTGAGTGTGGATCCTTGGTGTACCCCAACTGTGATAGGAAAAGTGTGTCTCTCCTACAGGAGTCTTCACACTTGCAGTAGAGCTATCATACATATCTCTGATCAAGTCAATATATTGGATTGGCACACCCTTTTTCTTCAAAACCATTCACAACACTTCTCTAGGTACTCGATCATAAGCCTTTTCCAAATCAATAAACACCATATGAAGATCTCTTTTACTTTCTCTATAGTTCTTCACAAGCCTCCTTATCATAAAAATAGCATATGTTGTTGATCTTCCAGGCATGAAACCAAATTGGTTGTTTGATATTTGCGTTATAGATCTTAGCCTCTACTCAATAATCCTCTCCCAAAGCTTCATTGTGTGACTCATCAACTTATTTTATATGAATATTGACAAAAATCAGCTTAATGTCCATATGCTTGAAAATTGAGTTGACAAGTATGGAATCATGTTTAAACTTAATAAGAATGAGTTGTTCCATTGTATTTCAGATTTTTGTTAGCAAGTATCCAAAAATGGCTATGCAGCAAGCTCCCTCTGGAGAGGCGAATGGTAGGGCGATTGAGCGTTGCCGCCACTTTCGTCCCGGGAAGACTCAGATCTGGAAGGAGAAGCACAATGAGATCCTACCTATCTCTCCGGAGATCCCAAAGGACTGGTCGGAGATATATCACGCGGAACCGAAGAAGGCTACCTCACCTCTCAACCGAATTGAGATTATAGTTAAGGAGGGTCGCATCATTTTTCCTAAAGCCGAAGCCATTGAGAATGTTGCGAGATGGAGGCACTGCTTAGCAGGGTATGTTGTCGACTTTAATCCTGAAATGCATCTTCTCCAACAACATCTCCTAAAGATCTGGAAACCCAATGGAACAGTAGAAGTCCTAAACAAGAGTAATGGGTTATTTGTATTGACATTTGCTAATCTTCTAGATATGGAGCATGCGCTTGAGAACGGCCCATGGTATGTGATGCAAAATCCTATTATAGTGTTTAGATGGCGCCCTGGCATTCCTCTTTCAAGGATAGGACTAAGAAACGCGCCGGTTTGGGTGAGATTATATGAAGTTCCTCTTGAATTGTGGGACGAGAAGATGTTTGAACGTATTAGTTCATTTTTGGGTGTGCTGTTATGCATTGATGGAGTCACCAAAGAATGTTCACAGCTTGAATATGCTAGGATTCACATTTTAATGGAGTCGACCTCGAATTTTCCTATTTCTGTTGGTCTGCAAAGTGATGGAGACTCACATGATATCTCTATTGTGTATGAATGGTTACCTTCTTTATGTCGAAGATGCAAGTTATTTGGTCATGAGGACTTCTAATGCCATGCGTCTCTTTCCATTACTAATGAGCTGAATATTGATCCTGGAGGGTGTGTCACTCCTGGTTTTCCTGATAATGTTGTAACTGAGCTAAGCTTGCCAGCTACTAGATCAATTCCATCCACGCCAATTCAGGCGTTTGGTAACATACCTCCCTCTTCTAGCAGTGATGCTCTCAATGAAACAGCTCTAAATGTTGTGGTTAATGCCAACTCTCCCCCGATATTTGTCACTAAAGCTATCTCTGGTATATCTTATAGAGCTATAAACTCAAGAGTTTTCTCCTGTAAATAGATGCATAAGTAACGTTGAATCTTTTGAAAAAGTTGTGACCAACAACCCAACGGCCGAGGTTTTCAAATGACCAACTGTAAGAACGCCTCTTGGAACGTCAGAGGTCTCACAAACAAAATTAGAGGCATCCAAGAGGAAGTTAGAAGATCTGACAGTCAGATTTTTATTTTAACAGAAACAAAGGTTAAAAAGTGGAATATATCTGCTATTCTTTCTAAGAACTTTTCTGAGTATAGTGTTGTTTCTAATATTGATTCCCATGCTCTTGGAAGAATCATTGTTCTGTGGAAAGCTAATGAATGTAATGTAGTCAAAGTTTGTGAAATAGACCAACATATTCTGCTTGATGTTACCATTGATGGTCAGAATTTTCTAATCTCTGTTATCTACAGACACAATGGTGATTATGATAGAGTAAAGGTTTGGGATTCTCTTGCTCATGTCAATCTTCAATGTGAGAAGCCCTGGATTATTCTTGGAGATTTTAATGTTGTAAAGAAAGAGAATGAAAAGAGTGAGACAATAACCTCCTACGAGGACATCTATGGAGGACTTCAATTCTTTTCTTCTAGATGGTGGTATTTTTGAACTGGATCTTAAGGGTCCATTCTTTTCCTGGGATAATTTTCAAGATGGAGAACATTTTATTACTTCAAGAATTGATAGAGTTTTATTTAATGCCAGTTTTTTATCTTCTTTTGAAAATTTCTCTGAGGAACTTGTTTCTAACACTGTTAATGACCATAGACGGATAGAGGTGACTATTGGTGCCCCCAGATGCATAAGGTCTCCTTTTATCTTCACAAATGCTTGGTTTCTCAAAGGTGGCCTCTCTTCTGTGATTAATGACTCTTGGAATCTAAATGTAGAAGGTTGCTCTATGTTCAGAGTTTATAGAAAGTTTCAAGCCTTAAGAGCAAATCCAAAAGATGGAATATATTTGAGTTTGGAAATATCAATGATGAAGTTAAAGTTTCAAAATATAAGTCTATAAAAGCTCAGATTGATGTGGATCTCAATCCTTTGGACTCTAATCTTCAACTCATTGCACGAGATACAAGAAAGAAGCTAGCTCGGGCAGATTAAGCTGAAGAAAGTCTGTTTAGGCAAAAATCAAGAGTACCATGATTGAAGGTGATCAGAATTTGAAATTCTTTTACTCTTCCTTGAAAGTGAGACGTCAAAGAAATTTTATAAGAGGGGTTACTATCAATGGTAGCTTGGAATATGATCCTACTGCTGTAAAGAATTACATCCTTGATTTTTACTCCAATCTTTTCAACAATGGTCATGCCTGTGCTGAGATTAGTCTTTAAATGGTCTGGACCAATGATTTCTTGTAATCAAAAATTATCTCTGATTTCCAAAATCACTCAAAAGGGCATTGATGATGATGTTGCTGGTCATAATCTGGATAAGGCGCCTGGGCCTGATGGCTTCAATGCCTTTTTTGTTCAAAAATTCTGGCCAATTATAGGATCTGACATTTCTTGTGCTGTTAAGAATTTTTTTTCTAATGGCAAACTTTTGAAAGAGGCTAATAATACTTATATCACTGTAATTCCTAAAGATTTGGATTCTTCTGACATTGGAAATTGGCGTCCTATTGCACTTTGTAATGTAATCTATAAAATCATATCAAGGATTTTTGCTAGCAGGCTACAACCTATTATGCCATCTATTATAAGTCTTAATCAGAATACCTTTGTGAAGGGAAGGAATATAAAGGATGCTATCCTTCTAACGAATGAAATCTTGCATGATTTCAATAGAGCTTCTTCTGGGGGGGGAAATGTGCCAGAAGATCGATCTATCTAAGGCATATGATTCTGTTAAGTGGGCCTTTCTTTTTTCTATTTTGTACAAAGCGGGCTTCCCTTCTATATGGATTAATTGGATTTTTGAGATCTTTAACTCAACTTCTTATCAAGTTCTAGTTAATGGTGAACCGACTTAACCTTTTAAACCTACTAATGGTATTAGGCAGGGCGATCCTGCAGCGCCCTATCTTTTTGTTATCTTAATGCAGACTTTCTCTATCATTATGGATCAAACAGTTATTGATAATATCATTCAACCCCTAAAAGTTCCCAAAAAATTCTACATTTTTCATCTGATCTTCGCTGATGATCTGATGATTTTCTTAGAAGCAAGTGTGGACAATGCACGTAATGTGTTGAACATCATGGATTTCTTTGGTAACCTCTCTGGACTTAAGATGAATCCTAATAAATGTGAAGTTAATTTTAGCAAAGAAGCTCCTTCTGAAGAAATTAACAAGATCCTCAAGTTCAACATTGCCAAGCTCCCCTCCAAGTATCTTGGTGTCCCTTTAGTTATTGGGAAAATCAATCGACCAGCTTGTTCCCCTTTGATTGATAAAATGAAAGCCAAATCGGAATGCTGGAAATCTAAATGCTTGTCTTTGGCAGGTAGATTAGAGCTTGTTCACTCTACTTTGAGTATCCTTTATCTACATTGGTGTTTTCTTTTTTTATTCCTAAATCTGTGATGGAAGATATTGAGAAGATCTGCCGAGATTTTCTTTGGGGCAAATGTGATGAGAAGAACAATCTTCATTTGGTGAAATGGTCAAAAATTACAAGAACAAAGAAGGAAGGTGGCCTCAATATTACAAAAGTTGAAGATATCTCGTTGGCTTGCCTTTTGCTTAATGCTTGGGATGTAGTAAACAAAAAAAATCTTTATGGGTCATATGGATCAATGAAAAGTATTTAACTAAGGCCTCTATTTGGAATGTACCAGTTACTTCAAACATGTCCTGGTTGTTTACTAAGATCCTTGATCACAGGAAGATTTTGCTTAATCATACTTCTTTTAAGATTGGGAATGGAAATATGATCAGAACTTGATGGGATCCTTCGTTGCCTGATAAGTCTTTCCTAAAAGATAATGTTGGGGAAGATGCTATTCTAAAGCTAGGTTATCCTTCCAATTGCTTTCTGAATTCCATTATTGTCAAAGGAGCCTGGAGTGTACCAGATTCGAGAAACAACAAGAAACTTTTTGACTTTCTCCTTGCAGGTCCGAGTCCAAATAACAGTGAGGATTCAATTCTGTTCTGTGATAAAAACTTCCCTAAGCTTAAATCTCTTTGGAAGAGTATCAGAAATCATCATCCTACTCGGATATTTCTTAATGGATCTGGATGTCTAAGTCTCCAAATAGACACAAAAAACTTACGTGAAAATCGGCCCGTAACAAGTTGCCCACCTCAGATTATTCAAGAAGGAGAGGAATTCAGACTCCCTCTATGTGATTTCTATGCAAATATAACTATGAAGATACCAATCATATTTTATTCTCTTGCCCTTTTACTAGATCGGTTTGGCTTAATTTTACTGAATTGGGGATGGATTGCCATCTCCCAGGAAAAACTTAAGATTCTTATCTCGTGCGCATATTACAACATTTGCTGGGAAAGGAATGTGAGGGTTCACGAAATGGAGAGAGAAGCCATCAGAAAATTTGGACTATCATTAAAGCTGATTCTGAAGCTCTGTTCTCCTGATGATATGTTTTTTGTCTTTGTATTCTTGGCCTGTTCAGAGGTAAATGAAGGGTCCTGATGATCTTTTGATCTGTTCTAAGAGGGTCTCGACCTTTTTGGCCTATGGTTACGAATCTGTCAGCTGATACAGGCTGATATCCAGCAGACGCTGCTGTCTGCTCATGCTTTTTGTTTTGAATGAAGGTCTGATGCCTTGGTGACTTGATATGTGAAAAGTTTCGAAGAAAGATATAGTGTGGTATCACCAGAAGCTTATCTTGGATTCTTTTATAGATGACGTAAAGTTCTTTATGTTGATCTTTTTGAAATTTTTGACATTCCGATTCTATGATCCTGGTTCTGGAGCTATCTGGGCATGCTGATTGATGACTAAATGCACAGATACTGTCTTTTTTCTCTGACTTGAGCATTGGATCTCAGGATTTTGATGTTTGGATATCAAAGGAGTTCTCACCTTTTCTGCTTTTGAAAATGCACAGATACTGTCTTTTTCTCTGACTTGAATGTCGGATCTCAGGATTTTGAAGCTTCCCCTATGATCGTCTTGGTTAGGATAGAGGGCACTTTTTAGGGGAATGTGCTTTTCTAGTACTTTTTTGAAGAAGGCAGAAGTTTTCTGATCTTGTACAGTTTTCTTTGAACACTTTTTTTACTTCCTATATCCTTTCTCTTCTTGTTCAAAACCTGCGCGTCTTTTTTTTTTGTCTTCTTTTATGACAGACAGCTACTCAGGCTTCTCCCTCTTTCCCTCTATACTTTCTTGCTATTTGTACCTTTCAAAGCAAAAAAAAAAAAAGGAACAGGAGTCAGGAGTCAGAAGTCGGGAGTTTTATTGACCAAAAAAAAGATCAGCATGAGAGTTGGAATAGAGGTATTCCATATCTGGGGTTAGTTTTGTCGGATTGACTTAGATGAGCCAATGAATTGATGCATACTTAGAATTGATGGATGAATTGTGTGGACATAGAAACGAGGGTTTCCATGTGTGTGAATAAACCTAATGACCCCTGTACACCCTAATGAGTTTAGTGAATGATAAGGTTCTTAGTATGTATTGAACTTAGCCGATCTCTTGAAAACCCTAGAAATTTAGTATAAAGATGAGTATGAGGGATAAAGCTAAAACTTGTATGCAACTTTGTAAATGTGAAGAATATTGTAAGTATCATTGCTTCAATTCAAAGTGACAAGTCTTACTAAGATGATTAAAGCCTAATGCAACTAATTTAGAATAATTTATTGAATAATTAGTAAATCCCACATGAATGTAAGTCTTTTATACAAGTTACATAAATACAAATTGAGATGATGACTAATGACTAAAGAGTAAGAAAAGTAACCCTAATCTGTTTTACTTCTTAAATGAAGTGTTCTATAAGGAAGAAGAGAATTGCTTTTAATTATTAAATTGCAACTGGAAATTCAATAACACGGTATAACTATCCATATACAACAATAGGGAATGAAAAATGGTTAATTGGATTGGGACGATGAGTAATGGATAAATGATAACGAAATGAATGGGAAGAAATGTTCAATTAGTTTATGATAAATATATTCAAATTAACTTGAATAGAAGGAAATGCACTTAGATCGGGTTATGAAGGATTTGAGTGATTAATATATATTACATATCAAGTGAATAGAGAGTGATAAACTATAGGAATAGTAGAGAACAAGAAATGAAGAAGTTAAGAGTAATGAATCTATATTGAAAGGAAGATCAAGGAGTTAATTGGTGGAGCTAAGAACCTACCTCTAGCATAATATGATGAGATATGTGACAATAATGATTAATGCTCTCAAATGAAGGATTATAGAATATTGATAGGTATAGTTTAAATTAATTAAAAGATGAAGTTTAAATATGTGTATTGATTCATAAGAATACATTATTGGATTGTAATTGTCTGTTAGAATGTTTGAATTCTGAAAATGGTCCATGTTGAAGGGTTTCAAATGAGATAAAATATGTGTTGAATAGTAACCCTAACTGAAGAATGGCAATTAGTAAAAGAGAAGTAATGAGTGTGACATACATGTTTATGCATCAACAATTATTTATAAGTATTGAAATTGGATGGAATAAGCATATATATTGTATGATAAACTTGCTCTGATTATAATGCATGATACAAGATAACACATGCTTCTATTGTTGCTAGTTCTAATGTCTCTATGGATATTTGATGGAAACTGTGATACTGAATGAACTCATGAAAAATATGTTGGAATTGAAATAACATGTAATAATTATATTTGAGAAACCCTGATTAGGGTAGATGATACATAATGAGATGATGTCTAGGGCTGATGGCCTATTGATGATGATTGTTATGAGATGTTGTGGACATGGAAATAAACATATATATTGCAAATTACAGATTTGTTGCAGTTCTTGTTTCAATAATTGTTTATCTTGTTAATCCTAATCTTCTTTATATTATTCTAGTTGCGCGAGAATACGCACATTTGATAGATGATGGTTTTAATTATTTTTAAATATGAGCAAATGGATTAAATAACAAGTGAAATGATGACACGTCTAGTGCCATGAACACATGAATTTCCCCCGAGATCCATATTTGGGGAAATGAAACGGATCTCCTTGTAGTAATCAGATAATTATGAGAAGGATTTCTAGAGTGTGGATTGACCGATTGAGACCTTAAAGGTTAGACTACAAGGATTAGGAGCAATGTTTTGAAAAGCAATAAGCCGGAAGTGAGCGGTCAAAACCTTGTAGCCAATTAATTGCCAGGCGGCAGATTAAGTGGCGCTTTTTTAAGAAGCGGATTCTTAATTTTTGAAATATTTTTGACAATTTATACACATATACATAAATAATATTATGATTTGTGAATGTTTTACATAATTAAACCATATTGTTTCCTTTAAAATTGGTACTATGTAACAACAATAAAGAGTTAGTAGCTTCAGAATCACCTAATCAATGTCAGGTTGTTAACATAAAATAGCTAAATAACTACATTAAATCAATGTCAGACTGTTAACATAAAATAGCTAACTAGCTATATTGAATCAGTAGCTAAGAATTTATTAAATCAGTAGCTAATTATCCATTCATATTCATTTATTATAAACGTATACATTTATACTATATAAATATCAAATCACATTACTACATTAACGTTACTGAGCATAAAATATTTGACATGGAAAAAGTGGAAAAAAGTGGGGAAAAAGCGGGGGACAGAACCGGGAAAAAAATGGCCAAAGCAGGAAAAAGCGGTCATTTAACCCAAATCCACTCAACAGCCGCCTAAGGCACAATTTAATCGGCCAGGACTTGTGCCGCCTAGCATGATTTTAAAAATACTTATTAGGAGTGAGTCATCTGGTGTGACTTTGGTCCTAAATCCTTTGTTGTGAATGTCTATGTCCATGACGAATAGACTCCGATGAAACGAAAATTGTGAAGCTTAAAAAACATGATGATAGGTGTTATGTTGTTATGATGGTTCCTATCTCGTGTACCTAAGATGAAGACGTGAGCCTCTTTAGGCAACCCTGTGGTAGACCGAGGTTTGTTGTTGACATCTTAGGGTGTTGAGTAAACCCTAAGTAGTGACGGTCAGTTGTTGACACGAGAATCAGTAGTAGTGACTTCTACTAGGTGAGGCACAAGCCAAGTAGTTTCAGGACAAATGAATAAAAGATAACAAGCCGTGTAGAATATATTTTTGAGTTAGAAGAGACATTAGCCTCCCCCTCCCTCAAACAGGTGTCAGAGCCCATATGACCCAAGGGATTGTAAATACAATGTGCATGAGGAGTTTCTAACCGGGTCCCCCGGGGAGGACAGGTCGGGCCGAACTATCTGCACTACACTGGCCAGGTGCCGTGTAGAATATCAATTGAATGTTTGTTACATGTATTTTAGGGTTTTTTGATAAGTCTACTGATGTTGAATAAGTTTGCTACATGTATTTTATGATTTTCTGATAAGTCTACTGATGTTGAATAAGTTTGTTATGGAAAATAATCATTCTATTACAAAGATAATATGTTTCCATATTTTTATTTTTCTGATTTGGATACTAATATTAAATGATGATGAGTGCTTGATGTTGAGATTTAATATACATTCTAAATATGATTAGGATTTAGTTGTCATTTGAATAGTTTTGTTTGGTAGACAAATCTTATGTGTACTTCAGCTTCAGGACTACGAGATGTGTTCCTGGTCCGGATAATGGGGTGTCACAAAGATGATGTTATTACTATGTCTTGATTCTAGTTGTTTAAATATTGATTTGTTACTACTACAATCAGATTGTCATTATGAAGTAATTGCCATCTACTGCTATGTTCATGGACATGTTGTTAAAGATGTTTAAAGTTGGAATTGGTGTAAGTGAATACCTTAGCTAATTTATTAGATTATTGTCATAAAATGGAAGTGCTAAATGCTATAATTGTCTATTATATTTAGTAATATCTGCAAGTCTCTTTTAAGTTCAATATACTTAATATGATGATGATGCATGTGCTCAGTTCGAGTGGGAGGTATCCACTCACTGGGGCGAGTCTCATGAAGTTGTTTCAATGTTTTTTGGTATAATGACATCCAGCGGTGAAGATAGTAAATAGAATAATCTAGATGAGAATGTCCTTGTACTCTCTCTTTCTCGGGATGGGTAGTATACCGAGTATGTTCTTTCATGTACATGTAATTTATGTAAACTGAATTGCATATGAATAACAAGATTTTGATTCTGGTTTTAATGGAATATGACATTGGTTTACAAGGTTTTGTAAGAAAGAAAAAAGGAACAATATATCTGTCATTTTCGTATATTGTGTTAACACTTGTCGAGAATTAGTTGTTTTCTTCATAATATGGGTTTAGGTCTAGGGTTTCTCTCTAATGGTTGGCATTTATGCTGATCAAAAGAGAGGTCCTGATAGTATGGTCCATCAATCTCCTTTCACCTGATCTTCTTCCCTTTGTCTATCTTCTTCCTTTACATCTTCCCAGTCTCCTATCACTGCTAAAGTCACGTGAATCCACGCTTACATGTGAACCCAATCCACACCCCTTCAAACCCTGACCTATGCGGGGTTAACCCCCTACGTGACACCCCCTCCCTACATCGCTCCCCTCCCCATCTCATGAACCCCAACCGTCTCTCCCTCTCTGCCTGCAGCCTGACTTCCGATCACCAAAACCCCGTCACGCCTAGCAAGGCCGCAAGGCCCCTCCGCTCCAATTGTAGTCCATGTTTCCCCTTCTGTAGCAAGGCTGCTAGGCCCCAAATCCCTGTCGCTTTCCCACCTCCACTTTCCCATCCAACCACTGCTTTCAAAACACCACAACCCATCACCCCCACTCTCAGTTTCTAGTCCCCACCCATCGCAAGCCAACCCTTACGCCCTCGCGCCTATCGGCCCTCACCCAACTGTTAACACCCAGATGAAACCCACCAATCAGAGCCAACTCTCTAACCTCCTCCATTTCCCCTTTGTTTCGATCAGTATAGAAATTGCCATCTCTCTCTCCTTGCATAAGTCAACCCAGCCTTGCCGCCCAAGACCCCCTGCTCTGCCACCACCCATCGTCTAGCCAAGATCCCATCTCAGCATGCCTCGCTCTCCTTTCCATGGACCTCGACACCAACCAACAGTCTACACGAACTTTCCCCCTAACAGTACCCGACTGCAGCCAGCAACCAATATCGATCCAGCAGCCTTGCTTGCAATCCATCCCACCTCTACCACTACCTCATATCCTGCCAAGGCCCTTCGCTCCTAACCCCTACCAACAACCCATCGTCCGTCTTCGGCCCCGGTCGCAAGCCTAGTCGCCATCCCATCCACCGTGTTTAACCGCTCCCCGTCAATCCCCAACCAACATGGTGTCCTACCGCTCAAAAAATCCATCACAGTAGCCCACCCCGTAACCCAGCCCAAAACATCCAGCCCGCCCCTACGTATAGCCTATCACCTGCCCCAAGTCCCCTACCCATGACAAGTCAAACCACCATCTATGCTCCCCTCCTTCCCCCGGTTTGTATTTCTTTTCCAAGAAACCTTCATAGACGCCATGTTCAATGGAGCCTAATGTTTTCACCTATGATGGCCCAACAGAGAGCATTGATGTGGGTCCCAACAAAAGTGTCAAAAATTACCCAATCCCTTGATAAATGTTTGCTAGGTTTTGGAATTTAACCTATTTTGTGCCCCAGCTACTTCAGGATTGTGATTGTTGTGCATCAGGAGGATGACATTGTGCCTGAGGATGACATCAGGCATGAAGATGACATTGTGTTTAAGGATGTATTCCCCTCCAATGAGCTTAACGACGATGGGGAGGGTGAAGATGTGCTCCTGACTTGTAATCCAAGAACTGACAAAGATGAGTTTGAGCAAGCTTCTTTGTTGCCTTCGGTAGTTGATGATGGTGGTGTCAACCATGCACATTGCTGCTCGTTGATGGCCCCACTCATGACGTGCCATGATAACATAGATGTTTTTCCAATTGATGATTCCTACACCATTATCCTCATATCATTGACCGCTTTACAGAGGCTCCAAAGATAACAACAGTTCATTGCTTCAACCTTATTGCCTGTGTGAGGTAGAAGCCCAATCTATATATCCTACCATCAACCGCTAATGGGAGAGCCTGCATAGGATGTGAACATGACTCGTTGGTGGCTCGTCTTTCAAACGCTGGGGGAGTTGATGCAGGACACATGTGACATTATTCTATTTTTTTGTTTACACTTATTGTTAGTGACCTAAGTCCAATTTCTATAATTGTTGTACTTAGACGCAAGTTTGTTTTAATTTTATAGTTTATTTGGCAATTAACACAATTTCCATGGATCTAGGGTTTCACGTCTTTAGTTATAAATATCATTCGTGGGGGCTTGGCCCCACCCAGTTGAATATGATTTGAAAATTTGATATTTAGTTTATCTTCTTTGTATCTTCTTCTTCCTATGTGTTTTGTATCACCTATCCTATGCATGTTCTTGTAGCTATATTTGAGTTTGGATTGAATTAGTTAAAGTTTATGGTATGAATGTTTGTCATAATATTTGATTGGAAGTGAAAAATTGAATAGTTATGCCCTTGGATAGCTATTACTCTTCATACTTGTAATGATGTAGTGAATATAGATTCACTTGTGACCTATACTAAGTTACTAAGTAGTTATGTAACATTGCCATGTAGGTAGTTGACACCCCATAACTTTGCAACATGTGATTAATTATGTTTGAGTTACTATTAAGATTCCATGATTGTCCTAGATCTCCTATTGGTTGTTGCTTAACGTTGAGTTACCTTTTGGTGCTTGCTTTGACTTGATTTAGCAACTTTTAAACTAGTTTGTCCTTATTATTTTTCTTAGTGGTTCTTAGTTCATTATTCAACCAATCAATCTCTGATCATCCATGATTGCCCTAGGTTCTAAGAGGACAATAGGAAAAACTCAATATTCAGAATTTGCCTAGGCGCTCCACATGTGGTTCATCCCCTATCACTACTTTATTATTCGACATTGTGTGATGATGGTCTCTATTTATATAGTATATGTCCTTTAGGGTTTTTGTAATCTTGACGTTAGCTTAGTTTGACACTCTCCTAGCATTTATCGTTGGGAGTGACAAAAGGCGCGTCAGTATCTCAATACGGACATAACACAAAAATGGTGTTGTTGGCCTTGGTTGGAAAGCTTAAGACCAACCTCCAACTAGTCTTATTACTTGGGAAGCAATGATGTCTTGTTACGTGCTACTCATTGCTTATAAAAGTACAAAACGATTTTAGCTTTTATGCCAATTGAATAAATGTCTATAGGGTCACATGCATAGGAGAACTAGAAATGGAGGTGATTTTGTTTTGATTTGGAGTTAATTAAAACCAATCATGAACTGTTGGTTCTATGTTGAATTAATGAGTTTGCTGAATCTAGGACCAATTCACAATAGTGAAGTCCCATTCTAATCAGGGTTACAAACTCTAATACTCTCTTATCATATATATAAGCATATGGGTGTTGTGCTTTCACATCGAGTGAAGTACCATGTGGTCCAAGAAACACTAGCTTCCACTCATAAAAGAGAGCAAGAGAGGGGACAAAATAACACTTTGTAGAATTGGAAACCTCCTTCTAGACATGGAGTTCCTGGTGTCTTTCGTACATGGATGCGTCGTAGAATCTTCTTCACTAGTTGGAACACCCCATCTACCTTAGTTGCAGATCCAAAGAGACAAGCTTCACAAGGAAAAGGTATATAATACCTACCCGTCCTTCCAGACATACATGTATCCGACAAATCATGTGAAGGGATTTCCTTTCCTGAAAAGGTTTGTTTTCTCGTTGTGCCTACCTATACCAGAAGCCTACACCAATAAGATAAGATAAACTATATTCAAGATACACATTTTAGTATATTTTGTGAGTTGTGAGATTGAGAGAAATTTATGGTTTTATATATTAGCTGTCTATTATTAAGAAAACCACCCATCTCTGGGATCTCATATCCTAGCATTTGAATGTGATTGTCAATATTGAGTTCTAAAGAAGCAGAATTGGTGATATTTCAGGTGGAGGGTGGGGAGGGTAAGGGTGGTATTTATAGTATCTAAGTCGATTGGGAGGAGCCTTTCATTGCAACTATAAAGAGGGGATTGATGGAAACGATTGTAGAAACAATGTAACAAATAAATAATTATATATGGCTTGAAGGATGCTAACTGATAGTTTTCAGAGGTATAGACAAATTCCATCAACAGGTATTATCTGATACACATCTTGCCTCACAGATGCACGGCTAGTATTATCAAGTATCCAGGAGACAGTAATACACGACTGCGTTCAAGTTGCAGACTTGCTGAAGATATATCAGACATTGTAGCCTTTCTGGAGACACATTTCTGCAACCAAACTTGTTGTGAAGGGAGTATAAGGTTGTGTTATGTCTCCTTAATGTGTCTATAGTGACCAAATACCAATGTAGGAGTCAACAGGTCCCACTATCTAACAGTGGGAATAGAAAGTTTCTATGAAATGGGGACAAAAGCAGTGCCCTATATATACTGTTTACGGCTAATAAGGATACTTAATTAAGCACAAAAAACAAAATTGCAATCTGATGAGACTCTTATAGTTTATTCAGAAATTTGAAACCACTTACCAATCACCGATATATTTTCCTTCAGTAAAATAGCTACGAAACAACTCTTCCACAACAGTATTTTGTTTGTCGACGCCTTGCTTTCCAGCAAATGTTATAAGTCGGTGACTATCAAGTGTATTTCCCCTGCACTCACACTTTCCATAATCAGAATCATTTCAGAAATGCCCCTTCCAGCAAGCAAAAGTCAGAAATTAACAGAACAAACTCACGTCAGCCCTGAAGTGTCATATTGAAATCCCAGAGCAGAAAAAATCTGCATGCTTATCATCCTAACTGCATCAGATTAAGTAAGTACTAAGAGATGAAAAGAAGCATCGACGATACCTCTTCCATTCGTGAAATCATATTTTTAGATCGCTCAGCTCCAAATTTCTGCTTGTAGTAGTCAGACTTCTTTACACCTTCTTTTGGAGCAGAAGGATTAAGAAAGAAAGGATGCCACATGACCTGATAATATACTGTTTAATCACACAAAACAATCATGAAAATTGAAAAGTCCCACACTTCATATAGAAAGAGAAAGAAACCTCAAAATTAAATCTATCTTTAGCCAGATCAATGGCTTTTTCCAGGTTCTTTTTTCCAACAAAGCACCACGGACAAACTGTATCGGAGCTCACATCAATTCGTATCAGCATTTTAGAACCACTCTGAGGGAGAGCCATGCTACCAAAGATGCCTGCAGAATTCAACTACTTATAATCTTCTCTGCCTCAGAAGTTTCGAAGATAAAACAAAATTGTAGCAAACTCTTGATGCAGCAATCACTGTATTGTGTCCGTGATTTTACTGACACTGTTAATGCTGTAATGATCATGCTAAATAGAACGAGTGATGATTTAATAGACCACTTGTATATGAAATATACAACAATTGGAAAAAATAAGCCAGAATAGAATTTTTTTTTTTTGAGATTAGGGGTGACATCGATTTGTTTGAGTATGGATGGAGAGATGACAAAAAAATCCATCCTATCAACCTCAAACAAATAAGAACAACATCAAATGAATCAATAATGCTGCTCTTGTTCTTAATATTTACCAAAAACTGATGCAGTAGAAAATATAACCATTTAGTTTTGACTCTAGAAAGATGTCACGAATTACTAAAACACATACTACACTTTTTAGCCACCTCTCAAGTGCCAAGAACTCACAAGATAGCAAGTTGGAACTTTGTCACTGTTGCTCGATAGTCGTTGCCTTTTTTAAAGAATATGTATATATACATATCATATGTGATCCAGTGCGACGGGGATGAGACGTGTAAACCTTAGCTGTCAATGATCATCTCGTACTTAACCCAGAAACTGAGTTAATTTTAATATATTTAACAAAAGTCATAACAATGACTACCTCATATTGTAGCAGTCTTGACCAACACATGGACTCCGAATAGATCTGGTTGATTGGTTTTTTAGTCTCATTGATCACTTCAATTTGTAAACTTTTCATATGCAATTGTTCATGATACTGGTTCAAAAGTTTAACGATGTCCTCTACATTTTTTATATCTACACACTATTATTCAATTAAAAATGAGTCATAGATGTTAAAGTTAGAAGTTTTATAGCGTCCAAAATTGTAATCTGAAATTTTAACAGGAACTTTACCAAATTAAAACCAAAATGATGATATCTTTCTGTAAACCTAATAGCGAACATGAGGAGCGAACAGACCAAAAGATAAAATCAATCATACATAAAGGAACATTATAATCCAACATGGAAAAGCCTCACAATTTATGAAGAAAAACTTACAAAGTTATCGACATAAAATTAACTATATAGAAAGAATTCTACCAAAAATATCAAGGAAATAATAACTACAAAGATACGGTGAGAATACTAAGATAGTGACACATCCTTATTACACCACCATAATATGACTTCCTAAAAATTGGCTACTCAAAATGCAACGACAACAATAAACACTACAAAAAATAGATTTAAAATATCTTCAACTCTTCTCTTTTCTCCTTTATTTCTTTTGCGTCACACAGCATATTACATCTCCATCTCTACTACGTGATAGGTGGGTTGGGTGTGATCAACACCGGTTTATTGAATTGGAACTCAAGCCAAACAACCCCTCTATCCTCGGCTTTGTAATATAATCGCTCAAATCACTAGAAACGACTAAAGGAGCAAGTATCAATCTGGCCACCGTTTTCTTCATATTTAGAACTAAACATATATGACAGACTATTAGTTTGGTATGTAGTGTATAACAATTTATATGGAATCCCACCCCCCTCGCACACACACACACATCGGCCCCTGGACACCGGCACGTCTCGCTGATTTGTCTCTTGCCCCTGTTGTTGATGTTGACACCAAAGTCAAGATTGACTTTGCAACTTAGCATAAACATGAGGTCTAATATAAGTTGTAAGACTAAAGATGCTCTTTCATTAGCACAAACTTTATATTGAAATCATTTTTTCTAAATTTCCATCAATTGTACTCCATTTTAACCTGAAACGCTTAAACAAACATGTTATGTACAAAAAATAGAGTATTTATTATTATAATAATGATTCACATGCCATCGGGCCTATAGTTGCTTCACACCACCACTCAATGCCACTGGCACTATTCATAGTAAACCACCATGCTGTCATGCCATGCCCTTCTAGAACCATTGTTATTGGGTGCATTGCCGGTAACACCAACATGGAGAAAAACAATGACAATGCTAGGCCAGGGTGTTCAGCACTCTTAGGGACAGCCCACTAAGTGGTGGCAACATTGAGCGATAATGTGGCCCATTGAGATCGCATGGAATCGCAATGGTGGAAACTTTGACCACAGAGGCGTTGTAATGAGGCAGCAACGATAGCAATGGTGAAGAATGGGTAAAAGGATGCGAATATATTTTGAGGAAAACTCAGGAAAAAAAATTCCCAAGTATCTTTTGAAGTCCTCAGCGTATCACATTTTGGGGAAAATAAAAGATGGGAGGCTAATATGATGTTTTCTTATTGATAGATGGGGCACTCTTCCCCTATATATAAGAAAGTAGGCAACTACAAGGAAGCGGAACTTAAGCCTAATGGGCCAAGATAAGAAGGCCTGTATAACATAATAAACTAAATGACAATGATTCTAACACTCCCACTCAAACTGGAGTATGGATGAAACACATATCCAGCTTGGACTAACATAACGTAATTAGACGATATGACAAATAAAAATAAAAATATCACTCCCCATACAAGATTTTTCACTCCCCTTAAACATGACTCTTCAATGAGTAAAATATTTGATGGCGTTGCAGGCTGAAAATACTCGAGCTTTGGAGAAGGCCTTTTGGAGTACACCTGGAAGGAAGAACATTTGATAAATAAAATTTAAAACCACACCAAAAACTAGCCACAATTAAACTGGAGTGCACGATCACCATGATTATGCCATCTTCATTGGAGAGGAATGTGTGAGTGGTATAAGTGCACAGTCAACACACTCCACGTACATAATGCGGCACGAACGTGGAGGCATAATGTGATGTCAGTGTAGCAATAGAGGTATCCTTAGATCGTCTGAGAAGTGTAGCCAACTCAAATTAGTGCAAAAGACCACTGACGTGCATAATGTGGCACAAACACAAACTGGATGAGGTATTGATGACAACAACTGGATCCATCTGGAATATGACTCTCGGGGGCTTGATGGGAGAAAAACACTAGAAGAACCATCTTGGCAGATGCAGCTTTGAGAAGACATGAATTAGATGTAAAATTTGCAGGTTAGAAATTGACGAGCTTCTGAGAAGTCTGATGTGAAGAAGCAACCATCAATCTCATGAGAATGCAGTCAGAATGATCAACTAAAATATCATTAACACTAGAGGAAACAAGAGGCCGAGATAAGTGCAGCAAACTCTGTCATGGCGTACACAATGCAGTATGAACATGAAAAGCTTGTTGTCAATGCTGCTTTTTAGATCCTTTAACGTTGCATGAAGTGGTGCCAACTGGAAATAAACACAGATAGGCAACTTGCATGTATAGCGTGGTTGATACTGTGATTCAGGGTGATGATATTGTGATGCATGTGATATCGATTGATGATTTTGTTGATGTGAGCCAGTCGGGAGCGCAACTCCCCCTTATCCTGATGTACTTGAAGAACCATCCTCTGCCACACGAAGAAGTACAGTGTCATTGGGAAACAGATACATCAATGATGCACTGGAAGCACGGTGTCATTGTGATAGATATACACCAATGATGCATTGGAAGCACGATGCTTAGTGGGAATGAAGTGCCACAAAGACATCGGAAGATGGATGTGTTGAAGAACAAGAAGCTCCATGGAGATCTAAATAGCCTGGAGTGATACATATAAACTCTCTCATACTCCATCTCCTCATACTCTTTCTCCTCATCTCCCCCCCCCCCCCGCACATCAATTACAAAGTCATTGAGTACTTGGTGTGGAAAAGAGACAATACCTCCTTTCACGTAAAAAAGATGCACACATGAGGGGTAGTATAGGCAAATAAAAATTGTCAAAGAGGAGGGAGAGAGAAAATAAATTTGCACAGTGCCCCCATTTTTTTGTGCTTTATAAACTAGTACAGGGTCGTTTGATTTCAAATATTTTGTGGATATATCTGATAATGCGATTCAATGTGATACGTGGTCCGATTAGACATATCCGAATAGAAAAATAAATGGATATTTTTGTGACCAGAAAAGGGATTTGTCCGGCTTTAGGCCGGAAAATCTGAGGGTGCTGGGGGAGCCCCTGTGGTATGGATTAGATCAGAAAAAAAAGATCTGATTATAGATCTGATTAACATCAGGCATATTATGTACAGTACATGTTGAATCGATCCAACTTCTTGAACAAAGTGAAGTTGTTTGACAAACCCAAGGTATGGTTTAATCATGCACTCGCATGGGACTGGTTGAGGCCATGCTTATGAGATGTGTTATTGCCAAACACGCGATCATCCTACGGATGAAGATATAGAATCAATTGAGAAGTCAAGAACTAGTAAGCCGATCAATGTGCTATTGTCGTCAAGTTGCTTCCAGTGAAAGTATGCACAGTGAGATCTAGGGTTCTCTCTTCCGATAGCTCGTCTCCCGTTCTCCACCGCATGACAAGGGCGTCATAGTTGTAGGTTCTTAGATCACCAAATAGTTCAAGATCTCGTATGATCGGTAAGTAGATGTGGATCTATTTAGAAAATTCAATATGTAGACAGGGCAACACCTTCCACATGAGGATCTAGTGTGGCCGATAAGTTTTTAGACAAACTGTCCGCAAGACCAGTTGGAGAACACCTACCATGTTTGGCCCGCCACGTTAGGGAAGCCCCAAGCCGGAGTGAATGGATCCGTGAGATGAGATTGGTTGGTGATTTCTAGGAAGATGGCGCTGGGAAGCATATGGGTAGATGATGGATTGGGAGAGTTAGGCAAATTTAGGGAAGGGACAACTAGATAGCACTCTGGGGGCAGGCAGGTAACAATGGTGACGGCCGGGATGGAAAGCGCCAGCAAAGTGATTGGATTTTTTATGAAAGAACGAATATAGAAGACGACCATGGTGGTCAGGATGATGTCTGGCGGTCAAACCAAAAAGAGACGACGTCCGCTCACAGGCAGAGGCTCTTTATTTTTCTCCCTAAGTTAGGATCGATGCTCTAGTACCATATGGAAAATATAAGATGGGAGGCTAATATCATGTTTTCTTATTGATAGATGGAACACTCATCTCCTATATACAGGAAAGGAGGCAACTACAAAGAAGCAGAACATAACCCTAATGGGTCAAAGACAATAAGGCCCAGGTAACATAATAAACTAAATGACAATAATTTTAATAACATTATCTGTGGATAACTTCAATAATGTCATCATAATTTTGATCCGGGTAGACAAGTCTCGGCAGTTTTTGGTAATATGACACCCCACCACACAACAAAGAGGACCCCTTCTATTATATCTATTGATGGTTTACGCTGCAGATTACTGCGTTCAGACAAACTTATCACCTTCGTTATGTAGTTATTTATATCTGAATGATTGTTTCCATCAAGCTGCTGGCATAACATCAAGTAGTTCAGGATAGGAGTTATATTTGAGGATTGGATCAATTGCAATATCTTCTCTGAGTCAGCGACAACACGAAAAAACAAAAGGAAGTGTTTAGCATGGAAGCAGTATGTGTGAGATAGAAATTCGAAAAGTTCCAGTCCTATCGAAACTAAAGTTCTAAAATTTCTGAGTCCCTTATAAGTCAATCCAATAAGCAAATTGGCAAGGTTTAGGCTTGATTGACTCAAAATCATTACGTCGAAGTGTACGTTTGTCGCGGAAGAATCCAACAATCGATACAGTAACAGGCGGTGGTAGATTACAAAAGATGAAAGAAGGACAAACGGGTAGATAAAACAGGGGAAATCGTTTTAGATTGATACCAACAGCAATTGGCGCAGTTCCACAATCGGGACGGAACGAGAAGCGACAGAGAGCTATCCACGGACCCCGGGCGAAAGAACTCTAGGCTCCGCTTGAAATATGAAGTTGGCCCTTCTATCACGGAATAGTACCGTAGTAGGATGAAAAAAAAAACCTAGAGGACGATCTTCAGCTTCTTGAAAAAGATCCGATGATCCGGCTCAAATCGTATCCTTCAAACTGATCTAGAAAACATAAATAACAAAATAGAAACAAAACGGAGACAAAGAGCCAAAATCATTTGGGTCAAAGAAGGCAATAAAAATACAAAATTTTTCCATAAATTTTGCAATCAAAAATTCAGAAACAACTATATATCACACCTCAAGATAAACGGAAGTCTCACTTCCCATAAAGAAACCATCATTAGGCATATAAAAAACCATTTCCAAAATATTTTCAACTCAAATCACAACCCGGCTGGTCTTGATCACTTTCAATGGCACTCCATCTGCCAAAACAAAATCCAAAATCCCCTTGACCTAATCAAACCTTTCAATTTGGAGGAATTACAATCTGCTATTTCTGATCTAGGCAAAGATAAATCCCCTGGACCTGATGGACTCAATGTGGAATTTTACTTGACTAATTGGAATCATTATAAGCATGATTTTCTTGCTCTTCTCTCAGCCTTTCATTCCAGTCCAAACCCCCAAAACATCATAAAATACATAAATAAAACATTCATCTCATTGATAAAAAAAAATAACAAACCTGATTTAATCATGCATTTCAGACCAATTAGTCTTATAAATACCTCTTATAAAATCATTGCTAAAACCTTAGCCAATAGAATTAAACCTCTAATGAACGACATCATCCCTCTAAACCAATCAGCCTTCCTAAAAAATTGGAGCATCCAAGATGCCTTCCTAATGGTCAATGAAACTATCCATCTCTGCCATAAAAACAAAACTCCTCTTCTGGCTATCAAATTAGATTTTGAGAAAGC
Source organism: Alisma plantago-aquatica (assembly GCA_963693085.1). Classification (NCBI taxonomy): domain Eukaryota; kingdom Viridiplantae; phylum Streptophyta; class Magnoliopsida; order Alismatales; family Alismataceae; genus Alisma; species Alisma plantago-aquatica. The sequence goes on from OY856414.1 coordinate 454,140,213, forward strand.
CTTCGACTTTGTAAACTGGCGTTGCTTGCTGAAAACTCTAAAAGGTCTTGCCTTCCCTGATAAATGGATCTCCTGGATCTATGCTTGCATCTCCACAAATCACTTTTCTACCATCATAAACGGTGTCCCTTTTGGCTATTTCCATAATACAAACGGACTTAGACAAGGTGACCCCCTCTCTCCCTATCTTTTCATCATCCTTACTACCCTCCTTTCCAGGATGATCCATCTGGGCGTTCAAAACAATATAATTTCTTCTCCTGAGGACTGTAAGGAAAATATTATTCAATTTGCGGATGATACCATCATCTTTTCCTCTCCTGATTTATCCTCGGTTCAAAACATCTTCAGGATTATAGGCTTATTTTCCTACATATCTTGTCTTAAAGTTAACATTCAAAAATCTTCCATCTTTGGAGTTAATCTCCATCATTCCACCCTCGAGACTATGTAAGATTTTCTTAAATGCAAATCGGAGGACTTTCCGATCAAGTACCTGGGCCTTCCCATCACTCCATACAACATCACAAATGCTATTTGGAATCCCATTGTAACAAAAATAAACTCAAAACTTTCTAACTGGGAAAACAATTTTCTTAATCTCTCGGGCAGACTAACCCTACTTAATAGTGCCATCACTCCTATAACAACACATTTCCTAAACTGCATTCCCTTGCCCTCAAAGACCAGACACATCTTGGACAATATTCGGAGAAAATTCCTTTGGAATAATACCCACAAAAATGATAAATCGGGGAAACACTGTCACCTGGTTAATTGGAAAACAATCTCTGCTCCCATTGATCAAGGCGGATGGAGGATTATAAACCTTGAAACACACTCCCTTTGTCTGATTACCAAAATCATAGATTGCCTCACCCAAAATAAAAAAAATCTGGACAAATCTCATCATGCATAAATATTATCGCTCAACACCGCCTTGGCATCAAATCAAAAGGAAATCTACTTCCCCCCTTTGGAAATACATAAATAAAAACATCAATACTATTCAACAGTTGCTAAATACCCCTCCACACTCTCATAAATATATATCTTTCTGGTCAGACCATTGGTATAATAACAATTCAATTATAAACCTCAAAACATTATGGGCTATTCCAAAAAATCTCATCCATATAAAAATTGATAAAGCCCTCTCCCTTATCACCAACAAAAGATCAAACTCCTTAAAAAGATGTATCCTCTCTGTTTTAAGTCAACATGAACTCAGCAATATCTCAACCTCTTTAGAAGAAAACACTTCAAATAACATCTATTGGAAATGGGGTAAGGATTATTCGGTGAAACGTGCTTACAATTTTCTTTCTTTCAGAGGTGTCACCCCATCTTCATCTAAACTTTGGAAACAAAAATGGCCACATAAATATAAAACATTCTTATGGCTTCTCCTCCACAATAAGCTTCTTACATGAGAAATCATAAAAAAAGGGCTTCCAAGGTCCGTTTAGATGTGTCCTCTGTGAGCAAAACGAGGATTCGACAAGTCACATCTTCAAATGCCCTTTCTCTCAAATTATCATCTCACACTTCTTGTGAAATAGTCTTCCTGATCTCCAGGAATCTATTTTTCCAATTCATATTCCTCCATCTAGGTTTTACAGGCAGCACAAAAGTAATGATCTATTCTCAGCCATCTGCTGGAATCTTTGGAAGGAAAGAAATAATAGGATGTTCAACAAAACGAAAAAAATGGCTAAGACTATTTTAAATGATATCGATGTCGATCTTCACATCTTTATCAAACTGCAGGAAAAATAGCAGGTGTTTCCCAAGAGCAATCAAGTGAAGGTAACTCTGAAGCAGCGGAATCGGAAGCAGCTTTCCTATGTGATCTAAAAGCCATGGTGGACGATGAGACGGGTGTCAGTCTTGTGCAGCAACCATAGTGACGTTCCATCCCTTGCAAGCTCAGCACTTTTAGTCTCATTTCCTAGTTTGCAAAAACTTTTAATTTAAAAGAGGCTTGTTTTAAGGGGTGCCTCCCCCGAGCTACTTTCAGTTTATTTTCCTTCCTCTACAAACTCTATGATGTTACTTCACATTAGCAGGTCTTCGCTTGCTGATGGGCTTTTTCAATATATCATTACCTTGCCTCAAAAAAATAGTACCGTAGTAGGCGCCTTCACCTACACCTGTAGCTCCCCAGTCGGCAGCGAAAGCGGTAAATTCCACTTCTGTCCTGGCCTCCCGGTGCTTAGACCTGTCCTACATGTGGGTGGGTTGAGTTTTGGTTGGGTCATTGTGGCTGCGGCTCAAAAAGATATATTTCTAAACGGGTGGAAGAAAAGCACACACAAACCCAAATCAGGGGGTTGCGGATTGCCTGCGGATGCCCATATAAAATGTGTACAATCAACAATAAGTTACCAGTTGCTTTCTTTAACACTAAAAACAACATTTGAAAGAACTTGTAACTATTGGTTTTATGTCAAATATAGTACAAAAGTACCAACCAACTACTATGTTTGACATCAAACTATACGATTAGTTTTTGATATATGAAAAAGTAGCAGCTAGTCGTATATATAAATTAGGAAAATCGATGTAGTTTTCATAGATAAATATCACAAGAAAAATACATAATTTTGTCATGTAACATTAGGCATTCATAATATTACAAGTACTTGTTATTGCCTATTGCAAACACAAAATGAAGAGAATACAATTATTGTTGGTAAAGGTAAAGAATTAACTTGTACAAAATAAGCAACATCTTTTAATAGGTGTATGTGTATATTATGTATATGAATATATTTGCGTCAATTAACTGGGTCACCCGCGGGTGCCCGCGGATCACCTGCGAAACCCGCTTAATAAACGGATGGGTATGGGCTTTGGTGATTTTCAACGGGTGGCAAATTTTGTCACCCAAATCCAACTTAAACGGGTCGACCCATGGGCGCTTGCGGATTTTGACCCAGTTTGACAGGTCTACGGGTGGTGAGTGCTGGCAGTGTAACTGTCACGCCAAAGTTATCTTTATCGGGTTCGGGCCTTCTGTTTGACCGATAAGAGAAACAGGAGCGGCTTTCCTAACGCTTGGCGGAGGCTGATTGCACGGTGACGCCAGACGACGCGCTTACGGCGAATATAAATATTCCGCTTAGGGATAGTTTGGTTGGAGGTAGGAGGAACCCATAGCCCATGTTTGGTTCGGGGCTGGCTTTATGCAAGCTTGTCTGTCTTGGACGAGTTTAGGCCTGCTGGAGTCTGATTTTGTTTGGCAAACTAGTCTGATTCTATTTGGCAAACCAGTCTCATTCTTGGGGGCTGGACTCATTTCAGACTCGTTTCCAGCTGATTCTGTTTGGCTGTGCAGGCTGGGTTTAGTCTGATTTTGTTTGGGAACTGTAGGCAGGATTAGATGAATCTGTCCTATTCTCGTAGAACTATTGTTAAAAATGTGGCCTTGTGACGCCGTTTAAACAGAAGTTTAAAAAAAAGTAACTAAAAAATAACTCAATTTTATTATCTATATCACTTTGGTTTAAGAACTCCCATTTTGTTGTTGAGATGTGAGTCAAGCGTGTTACCCTTTTGTGGGGTGTTTTGGTTGTTTTCTTGAGGTTGAATATGCCTAACATGATATGTTTAATACCCCAAGATATGAGGTAACCTGATAACCCCGTCAGACCAAGAAACAAGATTTTAGCTGATATACATTTTGAATGTGAGTGGCTAGTCAACTATCATGATACATGTTCTACTTTATGTGTTCCTTGTAGAAGTACATGTATACTTCTATGTTTATGATAACTATATGATGAAGCACATCAAGGGTTGTGATTAACCCGAGATAAATGCAACCACATATACGTAACCAATCAGGATAAGCTCCTCTAAAAAAACAGACATCACGACCAACAAAATCATAAAAACTATAATGATGTATTGTGGCGCATCATTAAAAGTAATCCAACAAAATACGGAAAATTCAAGATTAAACTGGTCAAACATGAACATCGTTTTTGTAGTAAAACAGATTCAGCTACATTCGATAAATATAAATTGTCTTAGTGGGGAGGCACCCATAACAAGCCTCAAATGCTATATAAGAAAAATAAAGACAATACACAAAATAGAAAACTAATCCAACTTCTGGAAGATACTAATAATTCTTTGTTGAAGCAACAGATTTTAATGGAATTTGTAAACAAGGACATATTTGATTTTAATGCAACATACAAACCATGGCATATTCGTTTTCAAGAAACAATCGACAACACTTATCACGAGAACTTCTAAATAAAAACAATAAAATGTATAACCGATGACGCGAATGAAAAGTATGGCCGCCATTCGACGTTACGGCGTCATCGGGGGTGAAGGAGTGTCCAACAGAAGCCTACATTGTTCCTCCAGTTCTTCTACGTAGCGTTCTAGATAATCATGCTCATACTTTTTGTTGGTGTAAACATCATGTTGGTTGTGATGAATTTCAACAGAATATTTCAAGTTCATAGCCTGACCCCAGCACTCGAGCGTGAGTAACGCAATCTCAGCTTTCAATGAATCAATTGTAGGCCTGAGATCGATTGCCCAACGAAAGTATCTGCAGTGATCTTTCCCCTAAAATGTATTATGAAGTTTACGTAAATGACAACGAATGTGTAACGTACAGAGTGGCTACCTAATATGTGTGTTTATACAAGCGCACCTCGCGAGAAGGACATATGTAATACATTTCGCCAGGTCTTTCACTGAGAATTCCAAAGTCATACAACCCTGCATCGTCAGTGTTAAGTCGCAAGCCTGCGTCTAACCCACAGTCACACCGCACAACTTCAGTTGGATTAATATACATCTACACCATGCATTTGAATCAGTCAAAGGATTTATGGTAATGAAGATTGATTGAAAATTGAAACAATAACATACAAGATAGGCCCCATGGTTTGTTCAATCATAAAATCAAGGTTATATTATGAATGTTCGGCATACATCAAAGATGTTATACATCTATGATGTATTGTAACCGTCCTCATTTGAAGTTTTGTCGTCGCTAGTTATGTGAAGACGTTGGCGAAGATATTGGGACCTCGATCGTAGATCTGTAATTTCTAATTGTAGCCTATCAGTGTCTGCTCTGGTGGAACAGACAAAGTCACACTGGGAATGTAACATCCCTGACCTGGGTTATAACCTAACCCTAGATGTTTTGCCTAAATATGTAATTATATACTTGTGAATACTCTATGGCATGTAATTAAGTTCCTCAGGAACATATACTTTCAATTTTGGTCCTTTATAAACAAAGTTGTAGTATTATTTTGTAATGCAGGGACCCATGTGCAAATTACACAGTTAAGGGGAATTAACTTGCAAAATTCACAGGTTAAGATGTTCCTTTGATGATAAGTCATCATATGAGTGAATATGATGCGGTATGATGGATTTCCCAAGCTTGGGCATCCAGATGCAGCTTGTGGAATGATCCTTGTGTTAAAAACCCTAATTTTGGAGTAAAGAGCAATTTACCCAAAATGTGGGGTGCAACTTGTAAAATACACCTTCTAGAACATCTTTTATGATTCTTGACATCATTTAGAGTAGAAATGATGAAAGGGACACATTAATGAATAATCAGATAAGAAAAATGATCTTTGTGCATAAAATTCACCAAGTATGAGGAAGGAGACCTTTCATATAGGTACCTTAGTTTGATTAATGGCTTTCTTTACCCTTAGAACTTGAGTTTTGATGAGATTTGCTTAAGTTTGGATGGCTTGGACGTGCCATAGAAAAAAGGAGGGACTTAAATGAGAATTTCAAGTTTTAGAGGTCCTTGTGGTGGAAAATAGCCTAAACTATATAAGCTAAAACCCTTGCAAACCAAGTGAACGTATCCTTTATCCTCTTCATTTCTCATCTTCCTCAACCGACCAAGGCAAAGCTCTGGAGCTCAGGAGAACGACCAACTAGTGCTAAGGTGAGAAGGAACCATCTTCTAGCTCGAATTCATGGAGGAATTCTTCTTAAAAGGTTGGTTCTATGGTTAACTAACTTAGGTTCTTTGTTCTAGCCGACCATCCCCATCTTTTCCTTGGAGAATCACCTCTGGCCGACTTGTGGAGCTCAAGATGCCATTAGAGGCTTGAAGCTTGGAAGCTTGGAGCTCTAGGAACAAGTTTGAGGTGGGTTTTATAACTCTAAACTCCTTGCTTTTTATGCATATCTTTGTTCTTGCTTTTAGTGCTTAGTTCTTCTTCTACCTCCCTTCTTCCTTGCACTTTTGCAAGTAAAACGGTGGAGTAACTGACCTGAACAGAGGTTGAAGATGATGGGCGTGAATTCCTAGGTAGATTTATCAAACTACCTTGGACCCTTTTGGTCCAAACGGTTGCAAACCGTTTAAGGTTAAACGGTCTCAAACCGTTTGATCTCAAACGATCTTGCAAGACCGTTTGGATCAAAATGGTATCAAGACCGTTTGATAGGGTTGACCAAGGGACGACCGTTTGAGGGTTTGTTGGTAACATAATTGAATTTCATTCCTACAAGGAATCACAATCTAATTCCAAATCAATTGAGAGTTGAAGGCACTTCAACACCTTAACCCTAATCGGGCTGAAATTGCTGATTTCAAGTATAGATCTTGTTGAGTTTTGGGTTGAAGGACCCAAACGGTCTCAAGACCGTTTGGGGATTCATCCAAACGGTCTCAAGACTGTTTGGTGACAACCCAAGACCGTTTGAAGGTCTAGGGTTGAGGTAATTTGATGGTTTGAAGGTCCAATTACAATAAGTTGATCAATTGATAAAATTGCTGATTTTAGACCTAATTAGGGTTCAACCCTTATCCAACTGACTTGGTTTTCAGTCAAACTTTGGGTAAACGGTCTCAAGACCGCTTGGAGGTCATCCAAACGATCTCAAGACCGTTTGGGTCAAGTTTGGGCCCAATTGGAGGTCAATTGATAGGTTCAACCTTAATTTGATTCACCTTGTTGAACATTGATGATTATCCGATTGAAACCTTAATTGAGATGGATTTAACCCTAATTGGCTTTTAATAGAGGGTCAATTTGGTGTCCAATTGATTAAGTCTCATCCTAATTGACTCAATTTGTAAGTGGTTAACATGGATTTGAATAATTGAGGGCTTCAACATACATAACCATAATCGTTTGTAACTTTTGAACCATGTTGGAGGTCCAAACGGTTTGGGACCATTTGGACCAAATGGTCTCCAGACCGTTTGGATACAAATGGTCTCAAGACCGTTTGGGCTCAAACGATCTCAAGGTCGTTTGGACCAATCGATCTTAAGTCATTTTGATCAAACGGTTTCAAACCGCATAAGCTTCAAACGGTTTGGAAGTCAACCTTCCCAAACGGTCAACACACCCAAACGGTCTCAAGACCGTTTGAGGTCAAACGGTCTCAAGACCGTTTGGTGGTTGAAGGTTGAAACCGTTTGAAGGTTTTCAAGGTTGTTTATACTTAATCACTTGAAGGTGTTTTTGGTTCAATGGTGAACTTATCTAAACCCTAATGGTAACCTAGGACATTAAGGGACTAAGTGACTAATGAATTGACCCATGATGGTGATCAATGGTGTAATTTACCAAAATACCCCTAAAGGATTCAATTGAAGAATATCGTGTCTTAATCAAACCCTAATCACATGATAGTGGTGATTTGACTTATGTTAATCAATGGGGGCTTAACCCAACCTAATTTAGAGTGGTGTAATCACCATCTACTAGTATGAGGAGAGAGAAAGTGCCATTTATGGTTAATTCAAGTGAAGTACCTTCAATACACATAAATGTGCATGATTAGGGTATGATCCACCTATGTGAGATCATGGAAACCCTAATTGTGATAATTGATAAATCTTATCCAATCTGAGGTTATCAATGGTGATGTTTCTCATACATGATGATGTTATGAGTTCATTTCACCATGAGGTGAATAGTAAACCCTAATTCTAGGGTGATGACATGTAATGTGAATAGTAAACCCTAATTGTTGAGGAATTAGGGAACCAGACTCTTCTAAGAGTTTGAAAGTACAACTTCTGATATGAATTGTTTACTGTTATCAGTTGAATTAACCTTGCAAGTTTTATATGAGATGATGATCATATCCAGGTATGGATTATGATACTATAATTCATTGAAAGCATGTTATTAGCTTTATGAATAGTGAAATACCCTGCTGCCTTGAAAATGGCATCACATGAGATAATAGGCTGTGAGAGCCATGAGTATCATCAAGGTCATGCTTATCAGATGACTTGTGATGAGATGATTGAGAAATTAATGAGAGTTAGGCATGTTACTTTTAGTATTCTATTTTCATAGCTACTATGCTAATGATTAATGTTTGAGAACATGTATGATGTTAAAAGAATACTGAAATGTACCTAACTAATCAAGTATAATCATACCATGTAGAGCCCTGATCATAGATCCATCATTGTCAGAAGCAATATGATGGTGAAACAGGTTTTCCTAAGGGAACTCCTGGATCACATACTTCTGAGTATGTGGGGGAAAATGGATGTGTATATCCTTACATCCTAGTGTAGGAATTGATGTAGATGTATCTTAATCCATCAACCCTTCACTATATGTTTATGCTGTAACACTCGAGGAAATTCTTATACCGCATCGATGAGAGATAAACAAGAAATCTTTCAATGACGAAGAGAGTGCAGAATGCCACTGTGACTCTAAAAATAGCGAAGTACCAGATTACCCTGGTGATCTATCTCAGCAGAGACACAAGATGTCCTGCACGTTTATCCTCACACTGACTGAGGAAGATGAGGTCATAAGAATCCGGCTCTTTTGATGATCTAGGTATGATACCGATGTGACTTAACAGTGATCGGTTGGAGTATGAGCGGTATACCTCATCTCCACAGGGCATAAAGATGTTTGTAAAACATAATCAATCGTGTAGTATATTTGCTTAGGATGAACTACGAGATACTTGATTGATGTTACACTGCATAGTACGCATATTCTTCATATTTCTTAAATGTTGAACTCCTGCTTAATACCAATCTGTTGTTGATTATCTTAAAAGCTTTTAATTGCTTATGTTGTTCTTTGATTTGCTATATGAAGCTTCTAGTGGAGAGTTATAACTCTCGCTGGGACAATTATTTAAAATTGTCTCACCCCGTAGATTTCAACTTTTTAGGTGGTCGTCGAAGATGGAGGAACCAGCCTACAGGTGACCAATCCCAACAGCAGCAGCACCAGGAGCAGTAGTGAATCTCAGGTGGAGATACTGACTGCTGAGTCATGTAGTTAGATAGTCTTATGCCGTCTCTGTACTCTCAGGTCCTTGGAGTTAGTAGTCTGATATTTTTGGTTTTGACTCTTGATATTTTGTATCATGTTGTGTATAATTACTCAAGAAGTAATTTAACAGAGATGTAAACAGTTTATCTCCTTCCTGTGAAAGAAGTTTTATGGTTTTCAAGATCTTGTCTCAAAAAGTTTTAATTTCCAGTGATTTTTGTATTCCGCTGCTAATCGAATGCTTCTGCTGAGTTTATATCGTAGTTTTGGAGATCGGAGCCCACAAGTAAGTGGTATCAGAGCTCTAGGTTTGCTGAGTCTACAGAGACATAGGACTTAGGATGTCGAGTCTATCTCTAGTATTTCTTCCTTATCTAATAGAATCTTCTGCTCCTCAGGAGAAGAAGATATATAAGGATGTCTGAACCACATGAGGAGTACGTGGTGGAGAGTAGTGTTGCTGCACCTCGGGAAGGTGCAAGGAACCCAGAAATAGAGCAACCCGTACCTGAGCCACCTCAGTTTGACCCACCAGATATGGGTAACCCAGCTGTTCAAACCATGTTCGGGCAGTTTATGACTGCCATGACACATATAACTGACAGGATGCCCATGCCTGCACCTAGGGCACCTGTCGAGCCTGAAGGACAAGGTATCGGTGAGACGTTTGAGCGACTTCGTCGTGTCGAAGCTACTGAATACTTTGGGACAGCTGACCCCGCAGATGCCGATCTGTGGTTAACTGAGTTGGAGAAAGCCTTCAGAATCTTCAACATCCCTGAAGCTGAGAAGGTTAGACATGTTGTCTATCTTCTCAAAGGAAGTGCTGGTCACTGGTGGACCATGGAAGAGCAGAAGAGACCTGGATTAGAGATCTCGTGGGAAGACTTTCGTCGAGAATTTTTCCACAGATATTTTCCAAAGACCTTCCTGGACGAGAAGATCTCTCAGTTCGAGAGATTGAGGCAGGGCATGATGAACATTAGCGAGTATGAAGCTAAGTTCATGGAGTTGTTGCGGTTCTGTCCGCACATGGCTGCCACCGAAGAAGAAAGGATTAGAAGGTTTGAGAAGGGTTTGAATGCCGACATGACTACTCCCGTGTCTGCTCTAGAAAACCGGGAGAGGTTCGCTACCTTCGTTGAGTCAGTCTGAAGGATAGAGAGATCTGTAGTCGAGAAAAGGCAAACCCAAAAGAGATACCCACAGTTCCAAGGTTCTTCATCTAGGGACTTTAAGAAGCCTAGATTCTCTGCACCTACACCTCCACCACCCAGATCTAGTTCTCAGACTCAGTGGTCCCCAAGTAGAGGTAGAGGACGGAGTTTACCGCCACAAGAGACTCACGGTTCAACATCAATGCCAGTCACAGGACCACCAAGACCACAACAACTGGAAAGAAGCTGCTACAATTGTGGGAAGGTGGGACATTTGATGAAGGACTGTAGGTCTAGGCCCGTCAGTATGACACAACCTCATAGACAAAATCAACAGGGATCATAGAGAAGGCAGTCTCAAGGAGCAGCTAGAGGACGTGGACAAGCGTCCCAAGCTGGATCGTCAGCACCAACTCAACCTCAGGCGACAGTGAGGTTCTATGCTATGAACCCACCAGATGTAGTGGTCAATCCACGGGTTGTGGCAGGTTAGATGGAACTTTTATATTCTGATATGTCTAAATCCTGTGTTGTATCTATTTTGATTGACCCGGGTGCTACGCACTCCTTTATCACTCAAAGAGTGATTCGTAACTGCAATATGACAGTCAGTCATAGGGAAGATAGTTTGTTGTTGGAGACTCTATTGAGAGGGTCTGCTGTTTTGCTGGAGGTATGCTCTCCCTTCATCCTTTTCTTTTCTGACGATCACATTCAAGTGGATCTTATACCACTTGATATGCAAGGATTTGATATAATCCTTGGGATGGATACCTTGGAAAGGTGTAAGGTGGTTTTGGATTGTGAATCCAAGCTAGCTGTGTTTGCTGATGAAAGAAACACATGGATCTTTCAAGGAGAAAGGAAGATTCTACCCACCTGTCTTGTGTCAGCTCTGGTTGCTGATAAGCTGATGAGGCAAGGGTGTTATGCATTCTTGGCCCATGTAGTAGATACTACCATAGAGAGTCCCAACCCCGCTGAAGTTTTTGTAGTCAGGGAATTCGAAGATGTGTTTCCTAAAGAACTTCCCGGTATACCCCCACCTCGGGAAATTGATTTTGAAATCAATTTAGTCCCAGGTACACAACCCATAGCCCAGACACCGTATAGAATGGCGCCTGCCGAAATGGCAGAACTCAAGAAACAGCTTCAAGAGTTACTTGAGAAAGGTTTCATCCGACCGAGTACTTCACCTTGGGGTGCTCCGATTTTGTTTGTTAAAAAGAAAGATGGGTCAATGCGGTTGTGCATTGATTACAAACAACTCAATAAAGTAACAATAAAGAATAAGTACCCTATGCCGAGGATTGATGATCTTTTTGACCAATTGCGTGGTGCAACAGTCTTCTCAAAGATAGACTTAAGGTCTGGATATCATCAACTCCGCATTAAGGACAGTGACATATCCAAGTCTGCCTTTAGGACAAGATATGGTCACTATGAGTTCACAGTTATGTCGTTTGGACTAACTAATGCACCAGCTGCATTCATGGAACTCATGAATAGAGTCTTCCGACCTTTCCTTGATCAGTGTGTTGTCGTCTTCATAGATGACATTCTAATTTATAGTAAGGATGCTCAGCAGTATGAACAACATCTTCGCCAAGCTTTGACCTTGCTAAGAAAACACAAGCTATACGCTAAGTTTAGCAAGTGTGAGTTCTGGTTACCAGAAGTATCTTTTCTTGGTCATGTGGTATCTGCCTCGGGTATTCGTGTTGACCCTAAAAAGGTAGAATCTGTTCTACAATGGGAACAACCGAAGACACCGACGGAAATTCGAAGTTTCTTAGGGTTAGCTGGTTACTACCGAAGGTTTATTAAGAACTTCAGTTCTATAGCCTTACCCTTAACCAAGTTAACCCGGAAAGATGTTCCTTTTTCCTGGAATGATAAGTGTCAACAGTCTTTTCAACTATTGAAGGAGAGGTTGACAAGTGCACCTGTGCTTGTGCTACCTGAGCAAGGAAAAGGATATGTGGTTTTCTGTGATGCCTCCAAGAATGGACTCGGATGTGTGTTGATGCAGGATAAACAAGTGATTTCTTTTGCTTCCCGACAGCTTAAGAAACACGAGGAGAATTATCCGACACATGATCTAGAGTTGGCTGCTGTGGTTCATGCCTTGAAGATTTGGAGACATTATCTCTACGGAGAGACATTCCAGATTTTCACAGACCATAAAATCTTAAGTATATCTTCTCTCAACATGAGCTTAACATGAGGCAACGTCGTTGGATGGAGTTAATCAAGGACTACGATTGTACAATTGATTACCATCCAGGAAAGGCCAATGTGGTTGCAGATGCCTTGAGTAGGAAATCAGCAACATCAACCATGGATAAAGCACAACTAAGTTCCTTAGTATGCCCTAGAAGAGATATGCTTATCTCTTTAAGGCAATACAATGTGCAGTTGAAGGTGTCATTGTTAGCCGGTTTGTTAGCTGAGATGCATATTAAACCTACCCTAAGAGAGCAGATAAAGGAGGCACAGCAAGTTGATGTTGCGGTTCAGCAGATTAGATCTGAGTATGGTGATGAGAAGCGAGAAGGTTTCCATGATTCAAATGATCATGTAGCATGTTATCATGAGAGGATGATAGTGCCATATGTTGATAACCTGAGGAAGTTAGTCATGGAGGAAGCTCATTCTTCGATGTATGCTATGCATCCAGGGAGCACCAAAATGTACCGAAACTTGAAAGATATGTATTGGTGGCCAGGGATGAAGAAGGATGTGGCTGAGTTTGTTCTGAGGTGTCATGTGTGTCAGCAAGTTAAGGCTGAACACCAGAAGCCTGCAGGGACAATGCAACCTTTACCCATACCACAGTGGAAGTGGGACCATGTGACCATGGACTTTGTTGTTGGCCTACCCAGGACAAGCAAAGGACATGATTCCATTTGGGTAATTGTTGATAGGTTGACAAAGACAGCACATTTCTTACATGTCAAAACAACCTATACTGTTGAAAGGTTATCACAGTTGTATGTCCAAGAGATAGTGCATTTGCACGGAATTCCTGTCACTATAGTTTCTGACAGAGGTCCTCAATTTATAAGTCGTTTTTTGGAGCAGTTACACAGAGCTTTGGGCACCAAGTTAAGGTTTAGTACAGCCTTTCATCCACAGACTGATGGACAGTTAGAAAGGACTATACAGACCTTGGAAGACTTGTTGAGAGCATGTGTTCTCCAGTTTACCGGAAGGTGGGAACTACACCTAAGCTTGATAGAGTTTGCCTATAACAATAGCTATCAACATAGTATTGATATGGCACCTTATGAAGCCTTGTATGGTAGACGTTGTAGATCACCCTTATGTTGGTATGAGACTGGTGAGCATCAGTTATTAGGTCTTGATCTTGTGTAGCAAACTACAGAGAAGATCAAAGTTATACAACAACAGCTTAAGACTGCACAAGATAGACAGAAGTCTTATGCCAACAGACATCGTAAACCCTTAGAGTTCCAGGTTGGAGACAAAGTGTACCTCAAGGTCTCACCTTGGAAAGGGGTCCTTCGTTTTAGAAGGAAAGGGAAGTTAGCTCCTAGATTTATGGGTCCTTATCCAATCATTGAATGAGTTGGAAAGGTAGCCTATAGACTAGAGTTACCTCAGGAATTGCAAAAGTTACACCCTGTGTTTCACATTTCTATGCTGAGGAAATGTCACCCAGACACCGAGTCAGTTCTACAACCTATGGAAGTAGAATTGAATGAAGATATAACCTATGAGGAAGGACCAGTGTCAATCCTTGATAACAGAATTAAAAAGTTAAAGAAGAAAGATATAAGCCTTGTGAAAGTCCTCTAGAACCACCGTGGTGTCGAAGAAACCACTTGGGAACTAGAGGATGAGATGAGAAGGAAATACCCTACTCTTTTCTCCTAAAACTATGTTTTGTCGATTTCGGGGACGAAATCCTTGTAAGGGGTGGATGATTTGTAACATCCCTGACCTGGGTTATAACCTAACCCTAGATGTTTTGCCTAAATATGTAATTATATACTTTTGAATACTCTCTGGCATGTAATTAAGTTCCTCAGGAACATATACTTTCAATTTTGGTCCTTTATAAACAAAGTTGTAGTATTGTTTTGTAATGCAGGGACCCATGTGCAAATTACACAGTTAAGGGGGGGTTAACTTGCAAAATTCATAGATTAAGATGTTCCTCTGATGATAAGTCATCATATGAGTGAATATGATGAGGTATGATGGATTTCCCAAGCTTGGGCATCCAGATGCAGCTTGTGGAATGATCCTTGTGTTAAAAACCCTAATTTTGGAGTAAAGAGCAATTTACCCAAAATGTGGGGTGCAACTTGTAAAATACACCTTCTAGAACATCTTTTATGATTCTTGACATCATTTAGAGTAGAAATGATGAAAGGGACACATTAATGAATAATCAGATAAGAAAAATGATCTTTGTGCATAAAATTCACCAAGTATGAGTAAGGAGACCTTTCATATAGGTACCTTAGTTTGATTAATGGCTTTATTTACCCTTAGAACTTGAGTTTTGATGATATTTGCTTAAGTTTGGAGGGCTTGTACGTGACATAGAAATAAGGAGGGACTTAAATGAGAATTTCAAGTTTTAGAGGTCCTTGTGGTGGAAAATAGCCTAAACTATATAAGCTAAAACCCTTGCAAACCAAGTGAACGTATCCTTTATCCTCTTCATTTCTCATCTTCCTCAACCGACCAAGGCAAAGCTCTGGATCTCAGGAGAACGACCGACTAGTGCTAAGGTGAGAAGGAACCATCTTCTAGCTCGAATTCATGGAGGAATTCTTCTTAAAAGGTTGGTTCTATGGTTAACTAACTTAGGTTCTTTGTTCTAGCCGACCATCCCCATCTTTTCCTTGGAGAATCACCTCCGGCCGACTTGTGGAGCTCAAGATTCCATTATAGGCTTGAATCTTGGAAGCTTGGAGCTCTAGGAACAAGTTTGAGGCGTGTTTTATAACTCTAAACTCCTTGCTTTTTATGCATATCTTTGTTCTTGCTTTTAGTGATTAGTTCTTCTTCTACCTCCCTTCTTCCTTGCACTTTTGCAAGTAAAACGGTGGAGTAACCGACCTGAATAGAGGTTGAAGATGATGGGTGTGAATTCCTAGGTAGATTTATCAAACGACCTTGGACCCTTTTGGTCCAAACGGTTGCAAACCGTTTAAGGTTAAACGGTCTCAAACCGTTTGATCTCAAACGATCTTGCAAGACCGTTTGGATCAAAACAGTCTCAAGACCGTTTGATAGGGTTGACCAAGGGACGACTGTTTGAGTGTCTGTTGGTAACATAATTGAATTTCATTCCTACAAGGAATCACAATCTAATTCCAAATCAATTGAGAGTTGAAGGCACTTCAACACCTTAACCCTAATCGGGCCGAAATTGCTGATTTCAAGTATAGATCTTGTTGAGTTTTGGGTTGAAGGACCCAAACGGTCTCAAGACCATTTGGGGATTCATCCAAACGGTCTCAAGACCGTTTGGTGACAACCCAAGACCGTTTGAAGGTCTAGGGTTGAGGTAATTTGATGGTTTGAAGGTCCAATTACAATAAGTTGATCAATTGATAAAATTGTTGATTTTAGACCTAATTAGGGTTCAACCCTTATCCAACCGACTTGGTTTTCGGTCAAACTTTGGGAAAATGGTCTCAAGATCGTTTGGAGGTCATCCAAACAATCTCAAGACCGTTTGGGTCAAGTTTGGGCCCAATTGGAGGTCAATTGATAGGTTCCACCTTGATTTGATTCACCTTGTTGAACATTGATGATTATCCGATTGAAACCTTAATTGAGATGGATTTAACCCTAATTGGCTTTTAATTGATGGTCAATTTGGTGTCCAATTGATTAAGGCTCATCCTAATTGACTCATTTTGTAAGTGGTTAACATGGATTTGAATAATTGAGGGCTTCAACATACATAACCATAATCGTTTGTAACTTTTGAACCATGTTGGAGGTCCAAACGGTTTGGGCCCATTTGGACCAAACGGTCTCAAGACCGTTTGGATCCAAACAGTCTCAAGACCGTTTGAGGCCAAATGGTCTCAAGACCGTTTGGGGCCAAACGGTCTCAAGACCGTTTGGGCTCAAACGATCTCAAGGTCGTTTGGACCAATCGATCTTAAGTCGTTTTGATCAAACAGTTTCAAACCGCATAAGCTTCAAACGGTTTGGAAGTCAACCTTCCCAAACGGTCAACACACCCAAACGGTTTCAAGAACATTTTAGGTCAAACGGACTCAAGACCGTTTGAGACCAAACGGTCTCAAGATCGTTTGGTGGTTGAAGGTTGAAACCGTTTGAAGGTTTTCAAGGTTGTTTATACTTAATCACTTGAAGGTGTTTTTGGTTCAATGGTGAACTTATCTAAACCCTAATGGTAACCTAGGACATTAAGGGACTAAGTGACTAATGAATTGACCCATGATGGTGATCAATGGTGTAATTTACCAAAATACCCCTAAAGGATTCAATTGAAGAATACCTTGTCTTAATCAAACCCTAATCACATGATAGTGGTGATTTGACTTATGTTAATCAATGGGGGCTTAACCCAACCTAATTTAGAGTGGTGTAATCACCATCTACTAGTATGAGGAGAGAGAAAGTGCCATTTATGGTTAATTCAAGTGAAGTACCTTCAATACACATAAATGTGCATGATTAGGATATGATCCACCTATGTGAGATCATGGAAACCCTAATTGTGATAATTGATACATCTTATCCAATCTGAGGTTATCAATGGTGATGTTTCTCATACATGATGATGTTATGAGTTCATTTCACCATGAGGTGAATAGTAAACTCTAATTCTAGGGTGATGACATGTAATGTGAATAGTAAACCCTAATTGTTGAGGAATTAGGGAACCTGACTCTTCTAAGAGTTTGAAAGTACAACTTCTGATATGAATTGTTTACAGTTATCAGTTGAATTAACCTTGCAGGTTTTATATGAGATGATGATCATATCCAGGTATGGATTATGATACTATAATTCATTGAAAGCATGTTATTAGCTTTATGAATAGTAAAATACCATGTTGCCTTGAAAATGGCATCACATGAGATAATAGGCTGTGAGAGCCATGAGTATCATCAAGGTCATGCTTATCAGATGACTTGTGATGAGATGATTGAGAAATTAATGAGAGTTAGACATGTTACATTTAGTATTCTATTTTCATAGCTGCTATGCTAATGATTAATGTTTGAGAACATGTATGATGTTAAAAGAATACTGAAATGTACCTAACTAATCAAGTATAATCATACCATGTAGAGCCCTGATCATAGATCCATCATTGTCAGAAGCAATATGATGGTGAAACAGGTTTTCCTAAGGGAACTCCTGGATCACATACTTCTGAGTATGTGGGGGAAAATGGATGTGTATATCCTTACATCCTAGTGTAGGAATTGATGTAGATGTATCTTAATCCATCAACCCTTCACTATATGTTTATGCTGTAACACTCGAGGAAATCCTTATACCGCATCGATGAGAGATAAACAAGAAATCTTTCGATGACGAAGAGAGTGCAGAATGCCACTGTGACTCTAAAAATAGTGAAGTACCAGATTACCCTGGTGAGCTATCTCAGAAGAGACACAAGATGTCCTGCATGTTTATCCTCACACTGACTGAGGAAGATGAGGTCATAAGAATCCGACTCTTTTGATGACCTAGGTATGATACCGATGCGACTTAACAGTGATCGGTTGGAGTATGAGCAGTATACCTCATCTCCGCAGGGCATAAAGATGTTTGTAAAACATAATCAACCGTGTAGTATATTTGCTTAGGATGAACTACGAGATACTTGATTGATGTTACAATGCATAGTACACATATTCTTCATATTTCTTAAATGTTGAACTCCTGCTTAATACCAATCTGTTGCTGATTATCTTAAAAGCTTTTAATTGCTTATGTTGTTCTTTGATTTGCTATATGAAGCTTCTAGTGGAGAGTTATAACTCTTGCTGGGACAATTATTTAAAATTGTCTCACCCCGTAGATTTCAACTTTTTAGGTGGTCGTCGAAGACGGAGGAACCGGCCTACAGGTGACCAATCCCAACAGCAGCAGCACCAGGAGCAGCAATGAATCTCAGGTGGAGATACTGGCTGTTGAGTCATGTAGTTAGATAGTCCTATGTTGTCTCTGTACTCTCAGGTCCTTGGAGTTAGTAGTCTGAGATTTTTGGTTTTGACTCTTGAGATTTTGTATCATGTTGTGTATAATTACTCAAGAAGTAATTTAACAGAGATGTAAACAGTTTATCTCCTTCCTATGAAAGAAGTTTTATGGTTTTCAAGATCTTGTCTGAAAAAGTTTTAATTTCCGATGATTTTTGTATTCCGCTGCTAATCAAATGCTTCCGCTGAGTTTATATCGTAGTTTTGGAGATCGAAGCCCACAGGGAAGACCATAGCTGACGTTCACTGTGTGCATATGCAAGTTGTGAAAGCATTGCAGCCCTAACGACGGTTAGTGTGGCAATTGTGGGTACAACCCATTGCGTGGGCAACCTCATATGACATCTATTTTGATTCACAACCCTACCACACATAAAATATGGCATGTGTGGGTTGTTGTCTTCAAAACGTCCGTTTTGTGCATCCTCGGCATCCATATATACGCGTACAGTGGATTGAAGGCCGCATTGACAACGAGGCATTCCGTTCTCCATTTGAAGATAACCTATGTTGACACAATGTGACGATTCAGATCAGGATCCAAAAAACCAATTCGAGAATAAATCTATTACATATATTGTACTATCGCGACCCCCAAATGTGATTAGCAATGGATTCACGTAAGACTTCGCCCTCCCTTGAATCGGCCTGAGTTGAACCTTGCCCTGAACTCGGGGGAACGCCGGGTGGGGGAATAGAAGACGATGAATTCTCATCAAGTGGGTCATCCATTATGGTGTCGCCTTCATTTTGTCGTCGGATGAAATTGTGTAGGATACAACAAGCAAGTACGATGCGACATTGTGAATGAATTGGATATGTCGGCCCCTTCTTAAGGTACACAAACCGTCTCTTTAGCACCCCAAATGCTCTTTCTACAATATTACGTAGTTGAGCATGTTTGTGGTTGAACATCACTTTCTTGCTGGTGTAGGAATGTCTGTTTCCTCGGTACTCAGCAATATGGTATGTTGTGTTGCGATAGGGTGCAACAAATTGACAAGTGTTGGCATACCCTGCATCTACCAGGTAAAACTTCCCCGGCGGAACTGTAAACCCGCTATGGCTCCTTGCCGATTGCAGGACCCTTTGGTCGGCAGCCGACCCCTCCCACCCAGTGAGGACATATGTAAACTCCATGGAGAAGTCTACTACAGCCATGACATTGAGAGAGACATTCCCTTTTCTGTCACGGTATCGATTTTGTTTGTCTCTGCTGACCAAGACAGGGATGTGTGTTCCTTCAATAGCCCCTATGGCATTCTATAAAACAAAATAATGTTGTAAACATACAAAATGTTTGAAAATTAATTAAATTTATTAGGGGGGTAACTATTACCTTGAAGTATGGGTAGAACCTTGCATTATGTAAAATGTGAGTATGTGTTGTCGTGCATGTAGTTGCGGTTTGCATGACAATGTAGTCATGGGTCAACGCACAAACAACGTCCAAGACTTCGTTGAACTTTCTGCTAATGGTCTCACCGGAGTGAATGTAGTCCTCTGCCAAAGTATGATTTGTGTGTCCATGGCCAACCATCTGCAGGAAATAGCAGACTGCCTCAACTGAGGTAACACCTCTAGTACCTCGCAAGAAGCCATGACTCTCAAGCTTGTCGACAAGGGCCATTATAGTTTGTGGACGCATCCAATAAAGGTCATAAGCCTTTTGTTCGTGACCGGTCAATATTTCAAAGACCTTTATGTGGCCACTCCTGATGCTAACAGACCTAGGGATACGAGGTGGTGTGGAGGCATCAACGTCTATTGCGTCCATGATTGAGTATGCAATAGAGTCAGCAATTAAATTACCAACGTGAATCACTGGCCACAACAAGGTATCTAATAAAAGGTTGTTGAGCATGTCATGTGTTTGCGGTTGGTCATTGGCAGACATGATGCCTACATGTACAATGAAAACAACAACATAATAACTGCTACAACATAAGACAATCCAATTCACGTGCGAAAAATAAATTATTACAAAACTCAATCAAATGAAATTGTATGGATATGTAATGTGTGTGCGGAAAATAAATTATTACAACAGTCAATCAAATGTAAATATTTGGACGGAAAATAATTAACATCAAATGCATACGAAATAAACCGTGCAATTATGTTCTCGATGGGCCAGCATCACTGGATGTAGGAGACCACATCGGTGGCATGCCTGGGAAGTTGGGTGGCGGGATAAATGGTGGCTGAGACGATGTGCCTGGGAAGTTGGGTGCAGAGGAAGACGACATAAATGGTGGGTGAGACGATGTGGTATTGAAATTGGGTGAAGGGAATGGCGGCACAAATGATTGTTGAGATGACGTGTTGTTGAAGGTGGGTGAAGGGAATGGTTGCGGAGATGGGAAATAAAATGAAGGCATTGGAGGTACAGATGTGCCAAAACCAAATTGTGACCTTTCACAAAGGTCGTTTAACCACAAGGTTATCTTTGCAGGGGTGTTTTTGAGGCTAAGGTAGATGTTGCGGTTTTTAGAGTCCTTGATGGCGTTCACAAGTGTAGTAAAAACAGCGGTGGGGGCATCGGGGAAATTGTCATTAAAATGTTGTAAAATGTTTGCCAACTCGTCTTTTTCATAGGCTTTGGTCAACATGGATGTGCCTAACTCGTGAAGCTTTGTGTAAACCTGTGTGAACTCAGCCAGAACTTCATTGGAAAGACTACATCGCTCTTGCGGCATTGATTGTCATTTCCTGCGCGCATGGGTAGAAGGACTCCTGCCCCCAACTGACGGGTTATCTGTTCCCCCAGGCCGCGCGCTTTCACCCTCACTTTGCACGGTAGCTGCGGGTACGCTACGCTCGTCTGTTGCTGATTCTGTGTACATGGGTGTATCAGTCGCGCCTAAGTCGACACTTACATCATCCTCAGACGCAACATCTGCAGGAATCTGACCGTCCGCCGAAGACATTGCATGGTGCCCTCTAGCAATGTTCCTCCCCGCCATTAGCTCTATGTCGTAGTAGTGGGGAAGCGGGCGCCTAAGAAACCTAGTCAGGTCCCTGTCTGCCCACGCTTTTAAAAATATGTGTATTAGGATAATCATGTTTACATGTACAGTCACAATTTGTTAGGATAAAAGTTCTGTATAGTGTGTGTACCGCAATGGCCTCTTTCCACTCAGGGGTGTCCGGTACAATGGGCTTGTGCCTTTCTTCATCCCATCCAACGCCACTCTTGTTGGTCAAACCCTTCAAATGGACATAGTCCTTTTTAAGGTTCTTCCAGCGACATCTTATCTGGTCTAACTTATACACGTCGCCAACCCTATTATTGACATCAAAAGTTATTTCCCTCCAAGAGTCCCTAGTAAAATTACCATCAATACACCTTCCTAGGTCATATTGTTTGCGCAATGATGTCACCACAGCGGCATCAGACTCTCTTGTCCATACAATACGGTGGTTAGGGTCGACGGGAGGCATACTCATGTAGTTGCTGCAATATTTGATGACAACGACCGGTAACTAAGATGTACATAAATATATAACAACAACCATGATGAAATAATTATAAAGATCAACCTGCTTAACTGGGAAAATTTTAACTGAAAACGCAGTCATATGTTCTGCCTTAAAACCAAAAACCTACAATGTATTGTTGGGATCCAACTCCCATATAATTAATTAGTACAATAAGGGAAATGACTTAAACTATGTTCAATATCTCGACCGCACAGTATAGTTTAAATTACATATCTGTTGGTTCAGATTACATGTCACCCACATTTAGGAAACATTCTTCGAAAGATATTTAAACAAAAGTTGAAAATAAAAATATGGAAAGAAAAGTAGGCAAACACACCTGACTCAGATCAATTACATGGCATACGCATTTTGTAAATATCAGATCTTGCATGTGTAAAATGATTTAAAAAATAGAAATAATGATAAATAAAATCAATAACAAGTGTGGTCTGTGGCAGAGTAAACAAGGCGAATAGCACACCACATTGTGCTTGATTTATAGGGTTATACAAATTACAGATATTATCAAATGACTCCATCTAATTCATAACATGAGATCACTAAAATTAAAGCACATTCATGAAGTTGTAACCAATGTGTTCAAACACATGTTACTGAAGCACATATACATAAAAGAAAAAAACCTAACATGTCTATAGGGTTATAGTTTTTAACATGAGTCAAATTCTTTGTCTGAGATCATCACTCAAATTTTTTGTGCTAAAATACATTTCTATTTTTTAGTACCTTTACATAATCAGTGTAAATGTTTAATACAATTCAGTCACAACAGAAACCATTTATGTGTGTTCCTTCAATACTGATTCAATCAGCATATACACAAGCTTCATTGATTAACACCGAAAAACAAATAATGAAACACCAACGAGCATATAGGCAAGTTACAAATATTATCAAATGAGACAAGCTTGATTGATTAACACCCAAACACAAATAATGAAACACCAATGAGCATGTGGGCAGGTTAATGATCAAATAGAATGATTAGACAGTTAATGATCAGAGATAAGCCTTTTCAACAGAGCACATGACTAACATTAGTACAGATTAAAAAGTTAAGCCACCTTTTTTTAACATGAGTTCAGGACTAAACATCAGAGATAAACCTTTTCAATAGAGCACATGACTAACATTAGTACAGATTAAAAAGTTAAGCCACCCTTTTTTAACATGAGTCTAGGACTAAACATCAGAGATAAATCTTTTCAGCAGAGCACATGACTAACATTAGTGTAACATGATTTACTTGTTCCTACATTCTACTGTCCATATAAAAGGTCATTTACAAAAAACAAATGATTCATCTAAATGAGGTACTCCTCCCTGGACCTATCATCATCTAACATTCGATATAAGACACATCTTCATAGCATCATTTAACATCCCCATAACTTCTTCATGTCTAATAAGAACACAAGAATATATGAACGTAGAATCCTAGATCACTTTCACATACATTACATTTTATATTTTGTCACATCTTCATATAGGTAGATCATAGGGCATACATTTCCATATGGTTTAAACTTCTACAAAAAAATTATACCTTTACAATTAATTTATACCTTTGAATGTCCCAATGAGAGCACATGATCTCGAAACAGGAGATGGTACAAACTGAAAAAGGTTTGGTAATTACTCCTTAACCAAGATGGAATGCATACCCAGCCTTAGTAAGGAATAATGGATGAACGAGAACCTTTTGTCCGACTGGTTTACAGAGAAAGCATCTCGACCAGGGAATACAGACTCACTAATATGACAGCAGAGGAAAGGATACTCCTTAACCAAGATGGAATACAGACTCACTAAGAAAAATGCATTTCAAGCTTCAAATGAAAGTGGAGTGTGGTGTATGACTAAAACCAAGTCAAGTCTAACATCTTTCTGAAAAGCCAGCAACAGGATATGGTGTATGCTCCATATCACCATATTCAGCCATCAAACAAACGTATAGTACCATCATTTAACATCCCCATCAATTAATGTCTAATAAGAAGACAAGGATATATGAAGTTATAATCCTAGATCACTATCACATATATAACATTTTAAATTTTATCACATCTTCATATAGGTAGATCGTATGGCATACATTAAATCAACTATTTGTACATATGATAAGGTAACTGCAAAGACCTTCATTACATATACAAATAATATTTTTTTCCTATTGAAATCGTGCTTCTTAGACCAACACATAATACATACCACATCAGTTGAGAGACCATTACAATTAATTTATACCTTTGAATGTCCCAATGACAGCACAGGATCTCCAAATAGGAGATGGTACAGACTGAAAAAGGTTTTGGTAATTACTCCTTAACCAAGATTAATCGATCAAAATTAATTGTCCAGAGTAACATTTTAAATTGTCTACTCGGGACGAATGTCATGCTCGTCCAGAGCATCAAAACAATAAGAAGTATGTTCTGTGCAGAGTAAACAATGAGAAAAGCATCAAAATCAACAACATTAAAAAAATATACGCTTTTAACTAGCAAAAGGAGTCAACTATTTCGTACTTAACATCATATAAGCCAAATCTAACAACTGATAATCTCAACCAAAATGATGATAACATCAAATTCAACCGTACATGTTTCGATAAAGAACACGATTTCACAAATGTTTTGGTACTTATTCGACATTGTGCCCTAATCGAAATTAATCGAAATAACCCTCTACCCTACCCAGAGACCAACCTGAGCAGAATCTCCCCTTGGAGTGATGACGGAAGCGGCGGAACCTGGGCACAAGCGTCGACCTGGGCAGTGCCGACAGACCACGAGCGAGCGACAACGATCTTCTGTGGAACACCTCGCAACACTTCAACGAAGAGGCTTGTGTAGAAGTTGAGCACCTCACAGCACCACACCCCCAATTTAAAGGCACAACACTGACTAGGGTTTTGGATTCCTCTGTGCCACCTACGCCTTCTTCTGTGGACGACATGACCATTCATGGCAGACCTGACGAATGGAGATAAGCACCGGAACCTTGCTTTTGACCGACCTAGCTCGGCGGTGGAAGGCGGCAGGAAGCGTAGCGGCCGCTTGACCGGGCCAACCATGGTAGATCGAGGCAGCCTACTCACATTTACTTCATGGGCGAGCATGGCAGAAGGTAGGCAACTGTGGATTCGTGACGAGGGAGAAGATGCCAGCCAGCAGTGCCAAAGCTAGCTGCGTCGGGAGCAGCCAAGGGGGGAAAGCTGCTTCGCCAGGGAGAGAGGGAAAGATGCGTCGTGAGGGACGCGAGGGACGAGTGTCGGGGTAAGATCTCAAACCGGGTTTGAGATTCCAAACCTGCCTCTACCTGTACTGCATCAAGCTCCAAAATGGGACTGACTAAACTCAAAACGAGGTCTGAACCAGTCTCCTTGCCAAACAGAAACCCAGCCCGAGCCAGACTGGTTTGGTCCTACGTGTCGCTACGCGACAAGGCCTAAACCCGGTCCACGCCCAAACCAAACATGGGCATAATGGTGGTTAGAAACAGGAAAACGAACCTAAGGAAATTAAACCACACGACATTTGTTTGGTTCAAAGTAGGTGAAACTGAACGTTTTGGAGTCGTTATGTTTGGTACATCTTCCACACACAGAGCTGTTTACATCGGTCTAGTAGCTCACAGTTTCTGCATTAATGTGTGTTTTTGTGAGCGGTCATGTACATATCCATCCAGTTGGCATCTATGGAAAATGGATTGCGCCGATATAGGGTGCAGTCCGTTTCAGTGAGTTTGTGCATATATCATCTGCATAATATAGTTCGTTTTCATGGTGTGGGCTACAAGTACGCAGTACCAAAAGTAAGTGGTTCAAAATAAATGTACAGTCACACTTTCTAGTTCCATGGAACTAAACGGGCCCTTAGGATTTGATTGGTTCTCTGTAAGTGGGAGGAAAATGAAAGGAACTGCAGTTTCCATTAAAATTCTGCTGATTGGTTTACGGTAACCAAGGAAACAATTTTCTCCACCCGTAACTTGACTTCCGCGCATATATATACTCCCGAACTTCTAAGTCACGGGTTAAAATAGAGGGAAAACGACTTCGAGTTTCTTTCGCATAATATTAGGGCGACAGTGCGACTGAGAGGTAACAAAGAAGCCGTCGTCAGAGAAATTCTATACTATCAGCGCCTATGATTAGATAACTGGGTAGCAACCAAGAGTTATCTCTCTTTTATCAGCGCCTATGAAAATAGAGATTAAACATTGATGTTTTCATGGATAATCCCATACGAAAGTTATGCAGCAACTTCCCATCGAATTTTGTCTATCGACAGAAATGAATGTGGTACTTTTATGTTTTTGTTGTGTTGTACTTCTTGTGTTCGTTGAAATGCCAAATACAATTTGTACATCATGTCAGCAAGGCAGTAGCTTACGGGCTCCAATGAAGACACACATGATCAAATCTGTAGTTGTGTGTCTCAGAATGAAAAGAATTCAGACAACTCAGTCGATAGTGTGAGCTTAAATTTCTCCTCCAAATACGAGTACTTGATATAGAGTAGGAATTTACACCATTTTGTAAAGTCACCGAAGTGACTTTTCCTTGGAAAGATTAAAAATTAAATCAATCACCTGAACCCATTTTCTTGGAACTGAACTGAAGTTCCTCGAAAATGAGTTCCTTAAAAACTATACTTACAAAGAACCAATCATAGCCTTAGGCTAGTTTGGTTGCAGTGAAATGCAACGCGTGCACTTAAAACCTGCATTGTTTTTCGATTCCTTGTATTTGATTACGAGTATAACCAACTCACGGTGGAAAACGAACCTACAGCTTGACATATTTTCTGTAGAATACTGTAGCAAACGAACTGCATCTTTTTGGGGTGCAGTTCATTTTCCAGCTGCGTTCTTCAACAGCAATGGTCATGTTGAACACGTTTGCTCATTATTTATGCATACGACATCAGCAGTTGTACGGACACAGCCATGAAAATTCATGCAACCAAATGTATGTTAAACAACTGCATGAATTCAACTACAGCTGAACCAAACAAATGACATTCAGTTTCAATTCAACGCAAGCCGATTCCTATTTTACAACTCATGATGTGCGTTGATTTTACATCCAACCAAATTAGGCTTTAGGAATGGTACACAAATTGGATTGTGCCGTATGTTTTTGTGGAACTGTGCCAACTCGACCCAAATTTAGATGAATATATGTTTGGATGAGGCAAGATAAAACCAAATTACTAATCCTACGTGAATCTAGATATCTAGATCAAGTCAGTCATTTTTGGGACTAGAATTCAACTTTGGGACCTAATTATACTTTGTCTTGTTCAAAGGGTAGGACATATCTTAATCTGTTGTTGGTGTGGCTACACATGTCATGAAGTCGCCCCTCATCCCCCAGAACCCAAAATCCACATTTGTGGGATCTAAGTGGTGCTAGGGTTAGGGTTGTACGTTTCGTCCCATCCCAGCTTGCTTCTTTGATGTGTAGCATCAATCTAGGGGTAGTGGCTACAATCGTCACATATTTTCCACCCGCTCCTCATCCCTTGTCTGCTAACTCAAGCTTGACAAGTGTTAGGATTAAGGTCGACTCTACCTGATACTCTAATCAAAATATGTTGTTGGTGTGTAGTGAGACTTGTGACATTGTCTTCCACTGTAATGACTCTGCTTCCTGGTAACCCCCAATTAAGAAAGACCAAGAAGTCAAAGCCGCTATCCCAAAACAGGATCAATGGTTTTGCAAATAATAAAAAAATTAATAAATTCTACCAGAGATTAAGCTTAAAATAGGATAAAAAATTACTTTTCACATACCTTTCAAAAAATAGGAATCTAGAACTTCTACCCACTGTAGAGTTCTATCTAACTAAATCCTCCTTTAATAAATTAACTTTATTCTTCACAAATACCACTTTACTATTTGTCCACTTTTAGATATTCTTAAAATACTGACAAACAAAACGTCGATCAGTATAAATGAATATATCGGTATGTGGGGACAACAAAAATATTGCACATATATTCTAACAACCTAATCACATCAAATAGTTGTTAACAATGTAAGATTACGTTTTTCAATATGACCTCCCAATTGCTTTTACTCATACTCTGGGATATCCTCTCTTAGGGTTTAGTCCTTGCAAGGGACTTAAGGCTACCTTCTCCATCTTGAGCTTGGTACCTGAGGTCACCTCTCTGGGTGCCCGGTGCTCTTCCATCTGGGGCTTGACCACCTCTGACCTTTCCTCCAAGGGTTGGTCTCTTATCTTACATCTAGAGATAGTATGTAGGTTCAGGCAAGTCATATGTATGCTTAAATTGTGATAGTCATATTCACTTTAAAGATTGCATAAATAAAATCATCCAAGTAGTTATTTCCATACAATTGGTGAAACGTCGGAAAACACCGGGAAACTAAAGTGTGTACTTATAAATAACCACATACCTGATTTGGAGATATCATAGGAATTAAGCACAATCCAATCTAATTAGGAAATCTAAATAATCAATCAAGCCAATCACAAAAGCACAACGGTATCCTGAAAAAGCGTGTACAACCTATTTACTACATACTCATCAAGAACTTACTTTATTTACTTGGAATTACTTCCTAGGGTTTCTAATCCGAATTAGGGTTTCCTTAGGGTTCTTTTAGATCTATTTTACAACTTTCCTCTTTTATGTCTACATACAACAATTCTAGGTTCAAAACCCTAATTATCCAATTATTCATATTAAATCCTCCTTTTCATAAATTTGTCTTAGGATTAACTTAATATCATTTTATACAAAGGATCTCAAAATGTAACTTATTAAAAGACATTAACATCTAGATCAGGTTTCTAAGCTCATTAATGCACATATTGTACTATTTTTAGAACATGGATCATATTTAGGTCTCAAATATATTTTATTTGGATTCTACGTGTACTTTTGATCAATTTTCATATATAGCATGTTTCAATCCAACTTATAGATTAATTTCTACAATATTCTCAACATTGCAAATATTCTGACCAATGGCATGCCACCACATCAGTAGATTTCCCATTGCTTATTATACAACACGGCTGCCTAACATACAATGGGAAAAGACCATACTACCCTCATGCAATGATCATGTTTGATCACACAGATCAGGGTAGTTACGTCATTCACCTTCCTGGGTCTTCTTCTTCCCGATGCTAACCTGCACGCACGTAGGCCTACGACTGTGGGGCCAGTCCCCCGATCGGCTCCCAGGATAGTGACTTCTATCATCACATCCAAGGCTTTATGCCCTCCGCCCTGCCTAGCCAAACATGGATAGGGGGCTAAGCATGGCTGGCGGTGGCCGAAACACAAGAAACGAGGGTTCCTACTCTTCAACTTACCCTAGTTGCAGGTAGACCTCATGGGTGAAAAACCCTTATCCCAGAGTATTCATCGACGGTTGATCGGCTCCATATAGTTCCTCTAGGGCCCTACGTCTTCGCTATAGAGTTTTCTAGTGCCCTCCCATGCCTATAGAAGAATGATGAGAAGGAGGAAGGCATCGGAGAAACCACCGCACAAGGTGATCGCAGGCGGTGCGGTCGTCGTTGCCTCCTTACTCGACGTCTTGGGATCCTGAACTAAACTGGAGGGAAGTCTAGAGCGAGGGGCCAAAAGGAAGAGATGAGGGAAAAGGCTATATCAGCTATATATATATATATATATATATATATATATATATTTGCTTCCCTGCATTTTCCCTTTGCTCGTTTCTCTTCAGTCTATGTATCCCTAACCTTCCATAAACATATAACTATTTCTTTTCCAGATATATCTTTTATTCCATAATTCAATACTAAAAAAGGGCTATATTCCTTTTCTTTTCTTAAGGTTAACATAAATAATACATAGAAGAGTAGGAAAACAATGCCTATATCCATACTCGTCTTCCATGTATTCCATTAATTAGTTAACTATCAGTACCTAATCATTAGAAGATGTCCCTTTCTATTCAACAAATTCATCACCAACTGAAAAGGATATATTCCTCTCTTAAACCCTTCATCCCTGATAAAGAATTTGGCAACAATAAGCCATTAAGGAAAGTGCAAAACTATGTGGTATACATAGGATTATCAATCCATAAGGAAACACTTCATAATATCTCTCTCTACCTTTCTTTATTTTACATTATTTGGATTCCTTTTACCGTTAGGAACCTTGTGGATTTGAAATCTCATCCATGATGATCAATCATACATCTTTCCACATATTTCTTATATTTTCATCATTATCTCAAATTTCCTTCTTAATAATGTGTTATTTGATTTCCTCTTTTTCTTTTAATCATATTGGACTCATTAACATATTATGATCCATGAAATCACATGCACAAATAAAATATTGCAAAGGAAATCCATTCAATATACATAAATCATACAATTTCCATGATCATACATTTATTGGAGAAATTGCATTTCAAACCATCCAAGCCCAAAAATTAGGGTTGTAACATCTACCCACTCCACCTCGAATAGAGTCATGAGCACTAAAGTGTGGCTCACTTTTCCCCAATTGTTTTGGTGCTCATATGTGATCTTCTAGCCTTGTTTTTGTTGGTGTCAACTTGAAACAGTGTTTTGACCAAGTAAGGCACTCGAGCTACCACAATGAGGAAGATTTGGGTCAATCATGACCAACCTGCACTAGTAGCTACTTGAAGTGTTCATCCTATATAACCCATGAGCTTTTGATGTGGGCTATATATACCCACATCAAGGTTATTTCGAAGATATGTCTCCAAGAAACAATGCTAGTGTCGAAGTAGGCTAATCTCTAGCTCTCATCTTGTCCACATTTTTTCTTGTATACATTTGATTGGATTATTTGTTGATATCTCATATTGTTCATAATTGTTTTCACATGTTGGTTGATTAGCATGTAGACATGGGCATGCCATGATGTCCCTTATGTGCACTCCACTTGTTGTTCTTGCTCTACAACCAAAATCTACTAAAGGCATATAACCTCTCACAGGAAATTTCCACTTCAATATTAAATATTAATGTGACTCAAACCCACTAATCAGATATTAGTCATGCGTCAAGGGTGAGATCAAACTAACAATTTATTTTATACAAACTAAAATTAGTCCTAACTTCTCTTTTCATTTTAATGAAAATAAATTTGGACATGCATGGAATAAAAATATTGAACAGAGAAACAAAAAAATCTTAGAACACATCTCAAATCATAAAGTAAATTGACAGATATACAACATTTACATGTACTTCATATAATTTACACCACTTACATTGTATTATAAAACTTTTCTCGTTCTCACACTCACATCCAGATCCAGAAAGGGAATGTGATATTGTATATTTAATAAAATCACTATTCACCTGGTGACTGTAGTGTGGGTGGTTGGGCCTGTCTTGTCCTCCCCCAGGGCCCCCAATTCCAATAACCTATTGTGAAATTTAATTATGTCCCTTGTGGTCATCTAAGATCTGGCATGCTATTTGAGGGAGAGGGAGACAAATGTCTCTTATAACTCCAGAATAAATTACTATTCTCTAAACATCTTGATTCTTTTACTCAAATTGGATAACTTTCTTTTGAATCATCATATTGGTAAGTATGTGTGCCCAAAATTTTTTTTAGTAGATCATGAGTTACTGGATCAAAGCGTGGAAAACTATCAATATCCATATTAATAAAACTTTAAGATTTGATTAGATCAATATAAGCAAAAAATATCACCATGGAAATTGTGGGAAGAATTAAGCATATGAAATTAAGACATATGTATACATTGTGGGATTATAAATAACTTCATGAAGTAAATAAATTGGTCTTAAATAATATACTATTCATATTATTAAGACCTATATAGGAATCTCAGGAGCGAAAAATGTAGCAAAATAAAAAATTCTGAAAATTCTTTGAGCAAGATCTGTCTAATGCAACAAAACCAGACTAGGGTTTACAAGTTTATACATTATCATGGAAGAATTTCAAATGATTCAACTTGCAGTGCTTGGTGTAGATCTGGACTGTCCAATCAGCTCCTCTTTTAGGTCTCATCAAATCAAGCACCAAAACTCCTTTTTAGGGTTTCTCGAACTATAAGAGTCACCTCATTTGAGAACTTGTTACACTTTCTGAGATTACTCAAAACATAAAACACAATCAATCATTAATTAATCACATACCCAAAAATATGGGTAAATTAAAATTGATTTCAATGTCAGCACCCTCTCAGAAACATTTACATAAGAGCCCAACATCTTTCTTTTATCCATACTATGCCAAGAATTTGATACATATTGTTCTATCGCCTTAGCCACAAGATATATACATAGGAGAACAATATTCATATATGCCACACAAATAAGCATTAATATTCTTATAAAAGACTGATTCATTTGAAACACCATATACAAACTTTTCCTGCCCAGACCTGAGAGTAAAGGGACGATTGTAGGACACACTAGACATCTAATCAACTTTCTCAAAGATTCATTACTATAGCTCCTCTTTGATGCCACATGTTTGTTTTCATCACTTCTGATTTCCTTAAAAAAATGTGGCGAACCACAAGGGTGATACCCATGTCCCGATAAGAGATATAACCTCCAAAAACATTTATTAATTACAACATTTTTAAGTAATCAAATAGTTAAGCAGTTTAATCAGATATAACAAATAAGATCAGCAGTACTGATGATTAACAAAATACGTAAAGGAGCAGATAATAACTATCATCATTAACCATACTATCATCCTTTATCTTGTTGACACTATAAGAAATTCAATAGCATATGCATATCTAGCATCATGAGCAAGTCTAGTAACATAGCATAGCTAACAACATGAGCATGTCTAATTGGTCAAACATATCAACATCATAAGAAGAGCTAACAACATAAGCACAACTATATGGATAAGCATGATTAGCAGTATATGCATATGCAATTACAAAGGCATGGCTAGCATGCTAAACATATCTAACAATATGAGATGTCTAGCATCATGATTATAATCAGCAGTAGTAGTATAGTTATCAACATAAGCATAGCTACTGTATGTACGCATCTATAATCTTAAGCATATCCACAACATAAGTATATCTACTATCTCTTAATTGCACTAAGAATTATCTTTATGTAAAGATAACAAACAAGGGTTATCATCCAATGTGAAACGTCATGTATAACCCTAAACACATATGCTACACGGTTGTATTATATCTTTTATTAAGCCCTGGGGAATTTGAATCGTACCATTCAAAGTCCAACCGACCCCTGCGAGGGCTATTTGGTTCCGTACAAGATCTAGGAGTGTCGATATCCTAAGATCTCTTCCCCTCAGTTAGTACGAGTAAAAATGCAGTGACATATCAGTCAAAGTTGCCACCACAATGACATATAGTCAAGCTTCTAACCACTAGTGTACCCTTGGTATGGGTCACAGTACTAGAAACTAGGGTATACAAACCCAATCACTGAGGTACAACCGCAGTTGTCCTTTAATCACGTCATGTTATAATCATCGAGACACAACCACAACCATTCTCAATCACATTAGATGTATGAGGCATGACCATAGCCAACCTCCACAATCTACATTGTGGATGACAAAGATATATCCTCAACCTTCCACCCCCACATACTCAATAGTATGTGATCTAAGTGTCCCTTAGGAATACTCATTTCACCATCCAGCAAATTCTGACACTGAAGATGGTTCTACGACATAGGGCACTACATGATTAGAGTTGCACTTGATTAGTTATGCCAATTGGGTGAATTAAGGCTGCATCAAACAAGTGGACATACAAACCCTAATTCACTTCTAGAAAGAATATAAATATCACAACTTTGAAAAGATATAAATGTGTGAAACATAATTTCTCATCTCATCATCACATGGTACTATTCACTTGCCATTCATGAGACCACACTAGTCATCGTACTATCACAAGTTATAAATCCTTTTCACAATATCACATGGTATCAACCCTTATCAACATAAGAGTATTACACCTCATTCAGGGCTCAACCATGCCAAAAGGTCATTAAGACCATCATATTATTCCTTACAAAATCATCACTATCTTTGCATGCCTTATAACAAGGCTCAATAACATCACTTACATATAATATACCGGATAAACACAATATTGCATTAGTGAGCTAGGAGATATTCATAAACAACCACAGAAGTGTTATGTTATCATTAAGAACATTCCTTTATCACTTCAACATGTAAGGAATTTAGATATGATTAACCTTAATTGTAATGACCCGTTTTCAAATTAGTCATCTAATTAGGGTTAACTTGGATGATTGTATGCTTAACTAAGTTGATCATTGTTTAAAGCTTGATTAGTTATGGTAGTTAAGTTTTGATGTTTTAGATATAATTAGAAGGTTTAATCATACTTTTATTCACATAATTAGGGTTAAGATTTGGAAACCCTAATCGGCCAAAATTAGGGTTTTGATGACATATGCAAACAAAATTTGATAAGTATATTGTCTCACTAAATGATTTTTAGTATTTTATATGTAACTCTAATTTAATTCAAATTTGGATATGATTTGTATATCTCAAATTTGAACACTATTGAAAAATATTAGAATTTTTGAAGAATTTTCTGACCTGTTTGCCTGTCGAGTTTCAAACTCAACTGACCATATTTTCATATTGATATAGTAGTGTGGTAATTGAATTTTATATTTTTATTGGTATATCCAATTGATCCCAAATTTTAATTATAGTTGGGAAACTCCATTATAGATATACCATTAAATTTACATAATTTTAGTATGATGTTTGATCTCTACAGAGAGGGGTGTCGGTCGAGTTTTGTGAAGGACAAACTCGACCGACCATGCAGTAGACTGTAATATAACAATGTAGTATTTGATTTTTATTTATTTATTGGTAACTCCAAATGATCTAAAAACATTATTTCTGCTTAAAAACTCAATTTCAGACATTTGGTTAAAGTTTAATAATTTTTAGATGAGGTTTGAGTTATGAAAAGTGTGGTGTCGGTCGAGTTTATAACTCAGCCGACCAACCAGTCTGAGCAAAATAAAAATATGATGAAGGGCTTATTTGCAATTGTTCTAAGCACCTCAATTCATCTATATGACTAAACTAACACACAAGGAGCTCTCATAACTTGTCATTCCTATCAAATAAATGAAATTCTTGAGAGAGAGGAGAGCTAAGGTTTTGAGAAAAGAAAGTGGTGGAGATGTTGACCTAGGGTTTCTTTATCCAAGATATGATGAAATCAAGTAAGTTTAGCTTCTTTGCATATCATTTCATGGTGAATCTTCTCTTACATGTCAAGATTCCGTCCCTCCTTTGATTTGATTCTAAATCACATCAAATCTCTCCATTTCTCACTCTTTCTCTTCTAATCCCCATTTCTAGGGTTTCCGAGTTGAGAGGAGAAAGAATTGGATTCTTTTGTGAGAGTTTGATTGGGTTTCCAAAAATTCAGAGTTTGACCTACAAATTTAAGGTGCTTGGCACCTGAGGTGAGTGTTTTTCTCTCTCCTAAGATTTTTATTCATTTTGAAAGCCTAGTTCTATCTGGTTAAAATAATAAGAAACCTTGTTTGTATATGTATGTGATTGGATTTGATTTGGGAAAGATATTGGGGGATCCATTTCTACTGATTTTGATTATTTCTCATTGATTAGATATTGATTAGTTCCTGATATATTGATTGAGGATCCATGGGTATTCTTATGGGTAGATGACTATGTTATTTCATGTGAATGTTGCCTAAAAATCAGCCCAATGGCTGATATGCTTGGAATTGAATTGACATGCATAAAATCATATTTAAATTGTATTAGAGTGTATTATACAAGTGTATTATGGAATCTTAATGGAATTGAATGACCACATATCCTGATTAGGATTTGTGTTGAGGAAGTGAATCAAATGAGTCAATTAATCAATGTATACTTATGATTGATGAATGAAATGTGTGAAAATGGAAACTAGGGTTTCCATGTTTGTGAATAACCCTAATGAACCCTTGAATCATGATTGGATTACTGAATGATATGATTCTTATGATATGTTGAACTAAGGAATGACTTCTTAAAAACCCTAAATATTTATTATTAAGACAATTATGAGTGATAAAGCTAGAACTTGTATATGATGTTGTAAATGTGATCAAATGCTGAAGTTGAAAGTATTAATACTTCAATTGAATATGATGAGTCTTACTAATATCATCTAAGTATAATGCATTTGTTTTAGTATAATAAAGAATGATCATTGTTGATTATGGGAATGACATTAGAAGTCAATGATATGGTACACTTATCTAAATATAAGAAATGATATGAAGAAAAATGTATTGATGGTAATGGCAAGTTTAGGATGAAACTAATGAAGTTATTATGATGAAGTCTTTAATCCTTTGTTTTAA
This sequence comes from Alisma plantago-aquatica, assembly GCA_963693085.1. Lineage (NCBI taxonomy): Eukaryota > Viridiplantae > Streptophyta > Magnoliopsida > Alismatales > Alismataceae > Alisma > Alisma plantago-aquatica. The sequence goes on from OY856414.1 coordinate 454,176,830, forward strand.
TTACATGTGGTTTAAGACAAATTGAATGAAACATACTAAAACTAGACTCTGATGGATATCAATGAAAAGAGAAGTATTGTATATCAAGTGAGCTAAAAATGATTGGTTCCAGTAATTTAATCAACATGGCATGAGAGAAGTTGAGATTAATGAATATGAATTGAAGGAAAAAGATGAGAATTAGTAGATGAATATAAGAAACAAACTCTAACCCAAAAATGTTGACCTAGATGGTTCTAATGAATAACAATCTCAAATGAGGGATTAAGGAATGTACATAATTGTAGTTTAATTCAATTAAAAGATGAGGTTCAAGCATTTGAATTGATTTACAAGAATGTGTTTTTGTATTGTGATTGTTTGATAGAATACTTGTACTATGAGAATGAACTATTTTGATGGAATTCAAATGATAATCAACATGTGTTGATTAGTAACCCCGTATGAAGAATGTGAAATAAAAGAAGAAGTGAACTAAGTCTGTTATGCATGTATGTATATGCATGAAATTTATTTGCATCCATTGAGATTGGATGGAACAAGCATATGTTGTATGATAAATCTATTCTGAATATGATGAATGATACACAATGTCTATATGCTTTTACTGTTGCTAGTTCTAATTCCTCTGCTAATATTTGTTAAGAACTGTGATATACAATGAACTGATAAGGAATATGTTGAGATTGAATTTAATATGCACTCCTTACATTTTGAGAAACCTTGATAAGGGTAAATGTTGCATAATGAGATTATATCTAGGGATGAAAGCCCACTGATAATGATAAGACCCTGATGGGGTAAATGATGGACAATATGATTATGTCTCAAGTTGAAGGCCCACTATTGATGAGTTCTATGAGATGATGTACAAGATAGAAATAATCATATGTGTTGCAATGTATAGATTTATTGTGCTTCTTGCTTTTGTCATTGTCCTTATTGATAAACTTAATTTGTTTCATGTTATTCTAGTTATGCAAGAATACATAGATATGATATATGATGTTTTGAATTCTTTTAAGATGAGTAAAAGAGATTAATAACAAGTGAAATGATGGAACATCTAGTTAGGTGCCTTGAACACCGTGAGTTTCCCCCAAGGACCACACTGGGGAAACAAAACGGATCTCCTTGTAGTAATCAATGAATTATGAGAAGGATTTCCAGAGTGTGGATCGAGACCTTGAAGGCTAGACCACCAAGATTTAGGAGTGGATCATTTGGAGTGGCTCTGACCCGAAATCCTTGTTGTAAAAGTCTATGTCCAGATGGAATAGACTCTTAATAAATGAAATATGTGAAATGTGAAATGAAAAATATGTGAAATACTATGATATGTGATATACTACTTGGCTGGTTCCTATCTCGTGTACCTGAGATGAGGATGTGAGCCTATTTAAGCAACCCTAAGGTGGTCAGGGTTTGTTTTTGATATCTTAGGGTGGACGGATAAACCCTAAGATAGTGACGGTGAGTCGTTGACATGAGAATCAGGCGTGGTGACTTCTACTTGGTGAGGTACAAGCCAAGTAGTTTCAGGGCAAATGAATAAAAGATGATAATCTATGTAGAACATGATTTGAATGGTTGTTACATTCCTTGTACTACTACTTGATGATTTGTTATCATTGATTATGCTTCTTGTTGAGGAAAGTAATCATGTTGATATGGACATTTTCTATTTCATATTATGATATGTCTTGTTGACAAGTTATAAATGATGGTATTCATATCCATTCTGAATGTGAGTCAGATTGCTTGCTATTTGATAGTAATGTTTGGTAGATATGTATTATGTGTACTTCAACTTCAGGACTGCATGATGTGTTCCTGGTACGGCTGGTGGAGTGTCACAAAGATAATGTTATTGTTATGTATTGATTCAAAATGCTTAGAACTTGACTTATTTCACATGCAATAGGGTTCTTAATATGAACTAAGAAGTATCTGTTTATTTGTTCATAGACATGCTCTAAAAGATGTTTCAAAGTTATAATTGGTTTAAGTGATCACCTTATCTATTGGATTAGATTATCATTGTAATATAGTTTTGACTTATGATAGAACTGTCTGCTAGACTTTTTAATATCTACATGTTTCTGTTAAGTTTATTATACTTAATCTGATGTTGATGCATGTACCTAGCTTGAGTGGGAGGTATCCACTCACTGGAGCTCTATTTGAGTCTCATGAGGTTGTTTCAAATGTTTTTAGGTATAATGCTATCCAGTAGAGAGGAGATATAAATAGCATAATCTAGATAGATTAGAATGTCCATGTACTCTTTCTTTCCCGGGATGGATTGTAAACTAAGTTTCTTCATCAATGTACATATATCTGATGTAAACTGAACTGCATATGAGAACAAGATTTGACTCTGGTTTTAATGGAGTTGAATAATATTTGTGATATCTAAAATGTGATGTCCTTGATGTGACATTAATTATGAATTTGTGAAGAAAGAAAAAGGGAAAAAATTATCTGTGTTTTTTGTATATTGGTTATTCACCTTTGTCGAGAATTTATTGTTTTATTTCATAATCTGGGTTTAGGTTTTGGGATTATCTCTAATGGTTGGTATTTATGCTGATCAAAAGAGTGGGTCCTGACAATGTGGTATCAGAGCCTAGGTTAGATGAGTCTGCAGGGACAATAGGATTTAGGATTCAATGATAATGTGGATGTTGAATATAACCTGAATGATGTGCAATTGTGCATACTGACTGAACTCAGTATCCAGATACTCTGGTCAAGTATTTGGGTATTGAGATAAGATAGTATGGAACTACCGACTGTACTTCTTCTAGATGCCCTGACCAAGTATCCAGATGAACACAATTTGGTAGTATAATAAGATGCATAAAAAAAAGAATGGTGATAAAATGATGAAAGAGAAAAGGATTTTATAATCCAATATGGAACCTATGGAAAACATGAAATTTCATATAAGAAATATGAAAGCTTAATGGATTATGAAGAAAATCTCTAATGAGTTAGAATTTTAGTATGAAATCTGAAATTGTGAGAAAAAGCTATGAACTAAGATGCACACTAGATGATCTTCTTTATGAAGGAAATTGATGAATGCAGATGATAATATGTGAATGAGTCATAATCTTAATCCATGAGATACACAATCAAATTAAAAAAAGATGTGAAAGGTGATGTTAATCAGATCTTGATAAATGATGTATTACCAATATTTGCGATTCAAATGTTTATAATACTCAAGGAGAGATATGATGATGACATAGGATGAAATATCCATCTAATACAACATAAAAAAGATGTCATATGAAAGAAAGATAAAATGAAAGTATTTATAATTTGATGCCAAGAAAGGTGAACGATTAGATGATATGATATTATTCCATATCTTTTCTTGGATTTTGGGACGAATATCCTAAAAGGAGGGGAGAATTTGTAATGACTCATTTTCAAATTAGTCATTTAATTAGGGTTTACTTGGATGATTGTATGCTTAACTAAGTTGATCATTGTTTAAATTTTGATTAATGATGGTAGTTAAGTTCTGATGTTTTAAATATAATGAGAAGGTTTAATCATACTTTGATTCACATAATTAGGGTTAAGATTTGGACACCCTAATCGGCCCAAATTAGGGTTTTGATGACATATGCAAACAGAATTTGATAAGTATAGCGTCTCACTAAATGATTTTTAGTATTTTATGTATAACTCTGATTTAATTTAAATTTGGTTATGATTTGTATATCTCAAATTTGAACACTATTGAAAAATATTAGAATTTTTTAATAATGTTTTGACCTTTTTGTCAATCAAGATTCAAACTCGACCGACCATATTTTCATATTGATATAGCAGTGTGGTAATTGAATTTTATCATTTTATTGGTATATCCAATTGATCTCAAATTTTAACTGTAGCTGGGAAACTCCATTATAGACATATCATTAAATTTACATAATTTTAGTATGATGTTTAATCTCTACAGAGAGGGGTGCCGTTCGAGTTCTGTGAAGGACAAACTTGACTGACCTCGCTGTAGACTGCAATATAGCAGTGTAGTATTTGATTTTTAATTATTTATTGGTAATTCCAAAAGATATAAATTTTATTGTTGCTTATAAACTCAATTTTAGACATTGGGTTAAAGTTTCATGATTTTTGGATGAGGTTTGAGTTCTGAAAAGTGTGGTGTCGTTCGAGTTTATAACTCAGCCAACCAACCAGTCTGAGCAAAATAAAAATATAATGAATGGCTTATTTGCAATTGTTCTAAGCACCTCAATTCATCTATATGACTAACCTAACACAAAGGAGCTCTCATAACTTGTCATTCATGCCAAAGAAATGAAATTCTTGAGAGAGAGGAGAGCTAGGGTTTTGAGAAGAGAAAGTGGTGGAGATGTTAACCTAGGGTTTCTCTATCCAAGATATGATGAAATCAAGTAAGTTTAGCTTCTTTGCATAGAATTTCATGGTGAATCTTCTCTCACATGTCTAGATTTAGTCCCTCCTCTGATTGGATTTGAAATCACATCAAATCTCCCCCTTTTATCACTCTTTCTCTTCTAATCCCCATTTCTAGGATTTCTGAGTTGAGAGGAGAAAGAATTAGATTCTTTTGCGAGAGTTTGATTGGGTTTCCAAAAATTCAGAGTTTAACCTACGAATTTAAGGTGCTTGGAACATGAGGTGAGTACTTTTATCCTCCTAAGCTTTGTATTCATTTTGAAATCCTAATTTTATCCAGTTAAATCAATCAAAAACCTTGTTTATATATGTATGTGATTGGATTTGATTTGGGAAAGATATTGGGGGATCCAATTCTACTTATTTTGATTATTTCTCATTGATTAGATCTTGATTAGTTCCTGATATATTGATTGAGGATCCATGGGTATTCTTATGGGTAGATTACTATGTTATTTCATGTGAATTTTGCCTAAAAATCAGCCCAATGGCTGATATGCTTGGAATTGAATTGACATGCATAAAATCTTATTTAAATTGTACTAGATTGTATTATATAAGTGTATTGTGGAATATTAATGGAATTGAATGACCACATATCCCGATTAGGATTTGTGTTGAGGAAGTGAATCAAATGAGTCAATTAATGAATGTATACTTATGATTGATGAATGAAATGTGTGAAAATGGAAACTATGGTTTCCATGTTTGTGAATAACCCTAATGAACCCTTGAATCATGATTGGATTACTGAATGATATGATTCTTATGATATGTTGAACTAAGGAATGACTTCTTGAAAACCCTAAAAGTTTATTATTAAGACGATTATGACTGATAAAGCTAGAACTTGTATATGATGGTGTAAATGTGATTAAATGTTGAAGTTGAAAGTATTAATACTTTAATTGAATATGATGAGTCTTACTAATATCATCTAAGTCTAATGCATTTGTTTTAGTATAATAAAGAATGATCTTTGTTGATTATGGGAATGACATTAGAAGTCAATGACACGGTACACTTATCTAAATATAAGAAATGATATGAAAAAAATGTATTGATGGTGATGGCAAGTTTAAGATGAAACTAATGAAGTTATTATGATGAAGTATTTAATCCTTTGTATTAATTACATGTGGCTTAAGGCAAATTGAATGAAACATACTAAAACTAGACTTTGATGGATATCAATGAAAAGAGAAGTATTGTATATCAAGTGAGTTAAAAATGATTGGTTCCAGTAATTTAATGAACATGGCATGAGAGAAGTTGAGATTAATGAAGATGAATTGAAGGAAAAAGATGAGAATTAGTAGACGAATATAAGAAATAAACAATAACCCTAAAATGTTGACCTAGATGGTTCTAATGAATAACAATCTCAAATGAGGGATTAAGGAATGTACATAATTGTAGTTTAATTCAATTAAAAGATGAGGTTCAAGCATTTGAATTGATTTACATGAATGTGTTCTTGTATTGTGATTGTTTGATAGAATACATGTACTATGAGAATGAACTGTTTTGATGGAATTCAAATGATAATCAACATGTGTTGATTAGTAACCCCATATGAAGAATGTGAAATAAAACAAGAAGAGAACTAAGTCTGTTATGCATGTATATGCATGAAATTTATTTGCATCTATTGAGATTGGATGGAACAAGCATATGTTGTATGATAAATCTATTCTGAATATGATGAATGATACATGATGTCTATATGCTTTTACTATTGCTAGTTCTAATTCCTCTGCTAATATTTGATAAGAACTGTGATATACAATGAACTGATAAGGAATATGTTGAAATTGAATTTAATATGCACTCCTTACATTTTGAGAATCCCTGATAAGGGTAAATGTTGCATAATGAGATTATATCTAAGGATGAAAACCCACTGATGATGATAAAACCATGATGGGGTAAATGATGGACAATAAGATTATGTCTCGGACTGAAGGCCCACTGTTGATGAGTTCTATGAGATGATGTAGAAGATAGAAATAATCATATGTGTTGCAATTTATAGATTTATTGTGCTTCTTGCTTTGATCATTGTCCTTATTGATAAACTTAATCTGTTTCATGTTATTCTAGTTACGTGAGAATACATAGATATGATATACGATGTTTTGAATTCTTTTAAGATGAGTAAAAGAGATTAATAACAAGTGAAATGATAGAACATCTAGTTAGGTGCGTTGAACACTGTGAGTTTCCTCCGAGGACCACACCGGGGAAACAAAACGGATCTCCTTATAGTAATCGATGAATTATGAGAAGGATTTCCAGAGTGTGGATTGAGACCTTAAAGGTTAGACCACCAGGATTTAGGAGTGAGTCATATGAAGTGGCTCTGGCCCTAAATCCTTGCTGTGAAAGTCTATGTCTAGATGGAATAGACTCTGATGAATGAAATATGTGAAATGTGAAAGGAAAAATATGTCAAATACTATGATATGTGATATATTGCTTGGCTCGTTCCTATCTCGTGTACCAGAGATGAGGATGTGAGCCTCTTTAGGAAACCTTGAGGTGGCCATGGTCTGTTGTTGATATCTTAGGTGGCCGGCTAAACCCTAAGATAGTGACAGTGAGTCATTGACACGAGAATCAGGCGTGGCGAATTCTACTTGGTGAGGTACAAGCCAAGTAGTTTCAGGGCAAATGAATAAAAGATGATAAGCTGTGTAGAACATGATTTGAATGGTTGTTACATTCCTTGTACTACTACTTGATGATTTGTTATAGTTGATTATGCTTCTTGTTGAGGTTAGTAATCATGTTGATATGGACATTTACTATTTCATATTATGATATGTCTTGTTGATAAGGGATAAATGATGGTTTTCATATCCATTCTGAATGTGAGTTGGATTGCTTAAGTAATCAAATAGTTAAGCAGTTTAATCAGATATAACAAATAAGATCAGCAGTACTGATGATTAACAAAATACATAAAGGAGCAGATGATAACTATCATCATTAACCATACTATCATCCTTTATCTTGTTGACACTATAAGCAATTCAATAGCATATGCATATCTAGCATCATGAGCAAGTCTAGTAACATAGCATAGCTAACAACATGAGCATGTCTAATTGGTCAAACATATCAGCATCATAAGAAGAGCTAACAACATAAGCACAACTATATGAATAAGCATGATTAGCAGTATATGCATATGCAATTACAAAGGCATGGCTAGCATGCTAAACATATCTAACAACATGAGATGTCTAGCATCATGATTATAATCAGCAGTAGTAGTATAGTTATCAACATAAGCATAGCTACTGTATGTACGCATCTATAATCTTAAGCATATCCACAACATAAGTATATCTACTATCTCTTAATTGCACTAAGCATCATCTTTATGTAAAGATAACAAACAAGGGTTATCATCCAATGTGAAATGTCATGTATAACCCTAAACACATATGCTACACGGTTGTATTATATCTTTTATTAAGCCCTGGGGAATTTGAATCGTACCATTCAAAGTCCAACCGACCCCTTTAAGGGCTATTTGGTTCCGTACAAGATCTAGGAGTGTCGATATCCTAAGATCTCTTCCCCTCAGTTAGTACGAGTAAAAATGCAGTGACATATCAGTCAAAGTTGCCACCACAACGACATATAGTCAAGCTTCTAACCACTAGTGTACCCTTGGTATGGGTCACGGTACTAGAAACTAGGGTATACAAACCCAATCACTGAGTTACAACCGCAGTTGTCCTTTAATCACGTCATGTTATAATCACCGAGACACAACCACAACCATTCTCAATCACATTAGATGTATGAGGCATGACCATAGCCAACCTCCACAATCTACATTGTGGATGACAAAGATATATCCTCAACCTGCCACCCCCACATACTCAATAGTATGTGATCCAAGTGTCCCTTAGGAATACTCATTTCACCATCCAGCAAATTCTGACACTGAAGATGGTTCTACGACATAGGGCACTACATGATTAGAGTTGCACTTGATTAGTTATGCCAATTGGGTGAATTAAGACTGCATCAAACAAGTGGACATACAAACCCTAATTCACTTCTAGAAAGCATATAAATATCACAACTTTGAAAAGATATAAAATGTGTGAAACATAATTTCTCATCTCATCATCACATGGTACTATTCACTTGCCATTCATGAGACCACACTAGTCATCGTACTATCACAAGTTATAAATCCTTTTCACAATATCACATGGTATCAACCCTTATCAACATAAGAGTATTACACCTCATTCAGGGCTCAACCATGCCAAAAGGTCATTAAGACCATCGTATTATTCCTTGCAAAATCATCACTATCTTTGCATGCCTTATAACAAGGCTCAACAACATCACTTACATATAATATACCGGATAAACACAATATTGCATTATTGAGCTAGGAGATATTCATAAACAATCACATAAGTGTTATGTTATCATTAAGAACATTCCTTTATCACTTCAACATGCAAGGAATTTAGATATGATTAACCTTAATTGTAATGACCCGTTTTCAAATTAGTCATCTAATTAGGGTTAACTTGGATGATTGTATGCTTAATTAAGTTGATCATTGTTTAAAGCTTGATTAGTTATGGTAGTTAAGTTTTGATGTTTTAGATATAATGAGAAGGTTTAATCATACTTTTATTCACATAATTAGGGTTAAGATTTGGAAACCCTAATCGGCCAAAATTAGGGTTTTGATGACATATGCAAACAAAATTTGATAAGTATATTGTCTCACTAAATGATTTTTAGTATTTTATATGTAACTCTAATTTAATTAAAATTTGGATATGATTTGTATATCTCAAATTTGAACACTATTGAAAAATATTATAATTTTTGAAGAATTTTCTGACCTGTTTGCCTGTCGAGTTTCAAACTTAACTGACCATATTTTCATATTGATATAGTAGTGTGGTAATTGAATTTTATATTTTTATTGGTATATCCAATTGATCCCAAATTTTAATTATAGTTGGGAAACTCCATTATAGATATACCATTAAATTTACATAATTTTAGTATGATGTTTGATCTCTATAGAGAGGGGTGTCGGTCGAGTTTTGTGAAGGACAAACTCGACCGACCATGCAGTAGACTGTAATATAACAATGTAGTATTTGATTTTTATTTATTTATTGGTAACTCCAAATGATCTAAAAACATTATTTATTCTTAAAAACTCAATTTTAGACATTTGGTTAAAGTTTAATAATTTTTAGATGAGGTTTGAGTTATGAAAAGTGTGGTGTCGGTCGAGTTTATAACTCAGCCGACCAACCAGTCTGAGCAAAATAAAAATATGATGAAGGGCTTATTTGCAATTGTTCTAAGCACCTCAATTCATCTATATGACTAAACTAACACACAAGGAGCTCTCATAACTCGTCATTCCTGTCAAAGAAATGAAATTCTTGAGAGAGAGGAGAGCTAAGGTTTTGAGAAGAGAAAGTTGTGGAGATGTTGACCTAGGGTTTCTTTATCCAAGATATGATGAAATCAAGTAAGTTTAGCATCTTTGCATAGCATTTCATGGTGAATCTTCTCTTACATGTCAAGTGTCCGTCCCTCCTTTGATTTGATTCTAAATCACATCAAATCTCCCTATTTTCTCACTCTTTCTCTTCTAATCCCCATTTCTAGGGTTTCCGAGTTGAGAGGAGAAAGAATTGGATTCTTTTGTGAGAGTTTGATTGGGTTTCCAAAAATTCAGAGTTTGACCTACAAATTTAAGGTGCTTGGCACCTGAGGTGAGTGTTTTTCTCTCTCCTAATATTTTTATTCATTTTGAAAGCCTAATTCTATCTGGTTAAAACAATAAGAAACCTTGTTTGTATATGTATGTGATTGAATTTGATTTGGGAAAGATATTGGGGGATCCATTTCTACTCATTTTGATTATTTCTCATTGATTAAATATTGATTAGTTCCTGATATATTGATTGAGGATCCATGGGTATTCTTATGGGTAGATGACTATGTTATTTCATGTGAATGTTGCCTAAAAATCAGCCCAATGGCTGATATGCTTGGAATTGAATTGACATGCATAAAATCATATTTAAATTGTATTAGATTGTATTATACAAGTGTATTATGGAATCTTAATGGAATTGAATGACCACATATCCTGATTAGGATTTGTGTTGAGGAAGTGAATCAAATGAGTCAATTAATCAATGTATACTTATGATTGATGAATGAAATGTGTGAAAATGGAAACTAGGGTTTCCATGTTTGTGAATAACCCTAATGAACCCTTGAATCATGATTGAATTACTGAATGATATGATTCTTATGATATGTTGAACTAAGGAATGACTTCTTGAAAACCCTAAATATTTATTATTAAGACAATTATGAGTGATAAAGCTCGAACTTGTATATGATGTTGTAAATGTGATCAAATGCTGAAGTTGAAAGTATTAATACTTCAATTGAATATGATGAGTCTTACTAATATCATCTAAGTCTAATGCATTTGTTTTAGTATAATAAAGAATGATCATTGTTGATTATGGGAATGACATTAGAAGTCAATGATATGGTACACTTATATAAATATAATAAATGATATGAAGAAAAATGTATTGATGGTGATGGCAAGTTTAGGATGAAACTAATGAAGTTATTATGATGAAGTCTTTAATCCTTTGTTTTAATTACATGTGGTTTAAGACAAATTGAATGAAACATACTAAAACTAGACTCTGATGGATATCAATGAAAAGAGAAGTATTGTATATCAAGTGAGCTAAAAATGATTGGTTCCAGTAATTTAATGAACATGGCATGAGAGAAGTTGAGATTAATGAATATGAATTGAAGGAAAAAGATGAGAATTAGTAGATGAATATAAGAAACAAACTCTAACCCAAAAATGTTGACCTAGATGGTTCTAATGAATAACAATCTCAAATGAGGGATTAAGGAATGTACATAATTGTAGTTTAATTCAATTAAAAGATGAGGTTCAAGCATTTGAATTGATTTACAAGAATGTGTTTTTGTATTGTGATTGTTTGATAGAATACTTGTACTATGAGAATGAACTATTTTGATGGAATTCAAATGATAATCAACATGTGTTGATTAGTAACCCCGTATGAAGAATGTGAAATAAAAGAAGAAGTGAACTAAGTCTGTTATGCATGTATGTATATGCATGAAATTTATTTGCATCCATTGAGATTGGATGGAACAAGCATATGTTGTATGATAAATCTATTCTGAATATGATGAATGATACACAATGTCTATATGCTTTTACTATTGCTAGTTCTAATTCCTCTGCTAATATTTGTTAAGAACTGTGATATATAATGAACTGATAAGGAATATGTTGAGATTGAATTTAATATGCACTCTTTACATTTTGAGAAACCATGATAAGGGTAAATGTTGCATAATGAGATTATATCTAGGGATGAAAGCCTACTGATAATGATAAGATCCTGATGGGGTAAATGATGGACAATATGATTATGTCTCAAGTTGAAGGCCCACTATTGATGAGTTCTATGAGATGATGTACAAGATAGAAATAATCATATGTGTTGCAATTTACAGATTTATTGTGCTTCTTGCTTTTGTCATTGTCCTTATTGATAAACTTAATTTGTTTCATGTTATTCTAGTTACGCAAGAATACATAGATATGATATATGATGTTTTGATTTCTTTTAAGATGAGTAAAAGAGATTAATAACGAGTGAAATGATGGAACATCTAGTTAGGTGCCTTGAACACCGTGAGTTTCCCCCAAGGACCACACTGGGGAAACAAAACGGATCTCCTTGTAGTAATCAATGAATTATGAGAAGGATTTCCAGAGTGTGGATCGAGACCTTGAAGGCTAGACCACCAAGATTTAGGAGTGGATCATTTGGAGTGGCTATGACCCTAAATCCTTGTTGTAAAAGTCTATGTCCAGATGGAATAGACTCTTAATAAATGAAATATGTGAAATGTGAAATGAAAAATATGTGAAATACTATGATATGTGATATACTACTTGGCTGGTTCCTATCTCGTGTACCTGAGATGAGGATGTGAGCCTATTTAAGCAACCCTAAGGTGGTCAGGGTTTGTTTTTGATATCTTAGGGTGACCGGATAAACCCTAAGATAGTAACGGTGAGTCGTTGACATGAGAATCAGGCGTGGTGACTTCTACTTGGTGAGGTACAAGCCAAGTAGTTTCAGGGCAAATGAATAAAAGATGATAAGCTATGTAGAACATGATTTGAATGGTTGTTACATTCCTTGTACTACTACTTGATGATTTGTTATCATTGATTATGCTTCTTGTTGAGGAAAGTAATCATGTTGATATGGACATTTTCTATTTCATATTATGATATGTCTTGTTGACAAGTTATAAATGATGGTATTCATATCCATTCTGAATGTGAGTCAGATTGCTTGCTATTTGATAGTACTGTTTGGTAGATATGTATTTTGTGTACTTCAACTTCAGGACTACAGGATGTGTTCCTGGTCCGGCTGGTGGAGTGTCACAAAGATAATGTTATTGTTATGTATTGATTCAAAATGCTTAGAACTTGACTTATTTCACATGCAGTAGGGTTCTTAATATGAACTAAGAAGTATATGTTGATTTGTTCATAGACATGCTCTAAAAGATGTTTCAAAGTTATAATTGGTTTAATTGATTACCTTATCTATTGGATTAGATTATCATTGTAATATAGTTTTGACTTATGATAGAACTATCTGCTAGACTTTTTAATATCTACATGTTTCTGTTAAGTTTATTATACTTAATCTGATGTTGATGCATGTACCTAGCTTGAGTGGGAGGTATCCACTCACTGGAGCTCTATATGAGTCTCATGAGGTTGTTTCAAATGTTTTTAGGTATAATGCTATCCAGTGGAGAGGAGATATAAATAGCATAATCTAGATAGATTAGAATGTCCCTGTACTCTTTCTTTCCCGGGATGGATTGTAAACTAAGTTTGTTCATCAATGTACATATATCTGATGTAAACTGAACTGCATATGAGAACAAGATTTGACTCTGGTTTTAATGGAGTTGAATAAGATTTGTGATATCTAAAATGTGATGTCCTTGATGTGACATTGATTATGAATTTGTGAAGAAAGAAAAAGGGAAAAAATTATCTGTGTTTTTTGTATATTGGTTATTCACCTTTGTCGAGAATTTATTGTTTTATTTCATAATCTGGGTTTAGGTTTTGGGATTATCTCTAATGGTTGGTATTTATGCTGATCAAAAGAGTGGGTCCTGACAATGTGGTATCAGAGCCTAGGTTAGATGAGTCTGCAGGGACAATAGGATTTAGGATTCAATGATAATGTGGATGTTGAATATAACCTGAATGATGTGCAATTGTGCATACTGACTGAACTCAGTATCCAAATACTCTGGTCAAGTATTTGGGTATTGAGATAAGATAGTATGGAACTACCGACTGTACTTCTTCTGGATGCCCTGACCAAGTATCCAGATGAACACAATTTGGTAGTATAATAAGATGCATAAAAAGAATGGTAATAAAATGATGAAAGAGAAAAGGATTTTATAATCCAATATGGAACCTATGGAAAACATGAAATTTCATATAAGAAATATGAAAGCTTAATGGATTATGAAGACAATCTCTAATGAGTTAGAATTTTAGTATGAAATCTGAAATTGTGAGAAAAAGCTACGAACTAAGATGCACACTAGATGATCTTCTTTATGAAGGAAATTGATGAATGCAGATGATAATATGTGAATGAGTCATAATCTTAATCCATGAGATACACAATCAAATTAAAAAAAGATGTGAAAGGTGATGTTAATCAGATCTTGATAAATGATGTATTACCAATATTTGTGATTCAAATGTTTATAATACTCAAGGAGAGATATGATGATGACATAGGATGAAATATCCATCTAATACAACATAAATAAGATGTCATATGAAAGAAAGATAAAATGAAAGTATTTATAATTTGATGCCAAGAAAGGTGAACGATTAGATGATATGATATTCTTCCATATATTTTCTTGGATTTTGGGACGAATATCCTAAAAGGAGGGGAGAATTTGTAATGACTCATTTTCAAATTAGTCATTTAATTAGGGTTTACTTGGATGATTGTATGCTTAACTAAGTTGATCATTGTTTAAATTTTGATTAGTGATGGTAGTTAAGTTCTGATGTTTTAAATATAATGAGAAGGTTTAATCATACTTTGATTCACATAATTAGGGTTAAGATTTGGACACCCTAATCGGCCCAAATTAGGGTTTTGATGACATATGCGAACAGAATTTGATAAGTATAGCGTCTCACTAAATGATTTTTAATATTTTATGTATAACTCTGATTTAATTTAAATTTGGTTATGATTTGTATATCTCAAATGTGAACACTATTGAAAAATATTAGAATTTTTTAATAATGTTTTGACCTTTTTGTCAATCGAGATTCAAACTCGACCGACCATATTTTCATATTGATATAGCAGTGTGGTAATTGAATTTTATCTTTTTATTGGTATATCTAATTGATCCCAAATTTTAACTGTAGCTGGGAAACTCCATTATAGACATATCATTAAATTTACATAATTTTAGTATGATGTTTCTTCTCTACAGAGAGGGGTGCCGTTCGAGTTCTGTGAAGGACAAACTTGACTGACCTTGTTGTAGACTGCAATATAGCAGTGTAGTATTTGATTTTTAATTATTTATTGGTAATTCCAAATGATATAAAATTTTATTGTTGCTTATAAACTCAATTTTAGACATTGGGTTAAAGTTTCATGATTTTTGGATGAGGTTTGAGTTCTGAAAAGTGTGGTGTCGTTCGAGTTTATAACTCAGCCAACCAACCAGTCTGAGCAAAATAAAAATATAATGAATGGCTTATTTGCAATTGTTCTAAGCACCTCAATTCATCTATATGACTAACCTAACACACAAGGAGCTCTCATAACTTATCATTCATGCCAAAGAAATGAAATACTTGAGAGAGAGGAGAGCTAGGGTTTTGAGAAGAGAAAGTGGTGGAGATGTTAACCTAGAGTTTCTCTATCCAAGATATGATGAAATCAAGTAAGTTTAGCTTCTTTGCATAGAATTTCATGGTGAATCTTCTCTCACATGTCTAGATTTAGTCCCTCCTCTGATTGGATTTGAAATCACATCAAATCTCCCCCTTTTATCACTCTTTCTCTTCTAATCCCCATTTCTAGGGTTTCCGAGTTGAGAGGAGAAATAATTAGATTCTTTTGTGAGAGTTTGATTGGGTTTCCACAAATTCAGAGTTTAACCTACGAATTTAAGGTGCTTGGAACCTGAGGTGAGTGCTTTTATCCTCCTAAGCTTTGTATTCATTTTGAAATCCTAATTTTATCCAGTTAAATCAATCAAAAACCTTGTTTATATATGTATGTGATTGGATTTGATTTGGGAAAGATATTGGGGGATCCAATTCTACTGATTTTGATTATTTCTCATTGATTAGATCTAGATTAGTTCCTGATATATTGATTGAGGATCCATGGGTATTCTTATGGGTAGATTACTATGTTATTTCATGTGAATTTTGCCTAAAAAGCAGCCCAATGGTTGATATGCTTGGAATTGAATTGACATGCATAAAATCTTATTTAAATTGTACTAGATTGTATTATATAAGTGTATTGTGGAATATTAATGGAATTGAATGACCACATATCCCGATTAGGATTTGTGTTGAGGAAGTGAATCAAATGAGTCAATTAATGAATGTATACTTATGATTGATGAATTAAATGTGTGAAAATGGAAACTATGGTTTCCATGTTTGTGAATAACCCTAATGAACCCTTGAATCATGATTGGATTACTGAATGATATGATTCTTATGATATGTTGAACTAAGGAATGACTTCTTGAAAACCCTAAAAGTTTATTATTAAGACGATTATGACTGATAAAGCTAGAACTTGTATATGATGGTGTAAATGTGATCAAATGTTGAAGTTGAAAGTATTAATACTTCAATTGAATATGATGAGTCTTACTAATATCATCTAAGTCTAATGCATTTGTTTTAGTATAATAAAGAATGATCATTGTTGATTATGGGAATGACATTAGAAGTCAATGACATGGTACACTTATCTAAATATAAGAAATGATATGAAAAAAATGTATTGATGGTGATGGCAAGTTTAAGATGAAACTAATGAAGTTATTATGATGAAGTATTTAATCCTTTTTATTAATTACATGTGGCTTAAGGCAAATTGAATGAAACATACTAAAACTAGACTTTGATGGATATCAATGAAAAGAGAAGTATTGTATATCAAGTGAGTTAAAAATGATTGGTTCCAGTAATTTAATGAACATGGCATGAGAGAAGTTGAGATTAATGAATATGAATTGAAGGAAAAAGATGAGAATTAGTAGACGAATATAAGAAATAAAAAATAACCCTAAAATGTTGACCTAGATGGTTCTAATGAATAACAATCTCAAATGAGGGATTAAGGAATGTACATAATTGTAGTTTAATTCAATTAAAAGATGAGGTTCAAGCATTTAAATTGATTTACATGAATGTGTTCTTGTATTGTGATTGTTTGATAGAATACATGTACTGTGAGAATGAACTGTTTTGATGGAATTCAAATGATAATCAACATGTGTTGATTAGTAACCCCATATGAAGAATGTGAAATAAAACAAGAAGAGAACTAAGTCTGTTATGCATGTATATGCATGAAATTTATTTGCATCTATTGAGATTGGATGGAACAAGCATATGTTGTATGATAAATATATTCTAAATATGATGAATGATACATGATGTCTATATGCTTTTACTATTTCTAGTTCTAATTCCTCTGCTAATATTTGATAAGAACTGTGATATACAATGAACTGATAAGGAATATGTTGAAATTGAATTTAATATGCACTCCTTACATTTTGAGAAACCCTGATAAGGGTAAATGTTGCATAATGAGATTATATCTAAGGATGAAAACCCACTGATGATGATAAAACCATGATGGGGTAAATGATGGACAATAAGATTATGTCTCGGACTGAAGGCCCACTGTTGATGAGTTCTATGAGATGATGTAGAAGATAGAAATAATCATATGTGTTGCAATTTATAGATTTATTGTGCTTCTTGCTTTGATCATTGTCCTTATTGATAAACTTAATCTGTTTCATGTTATTCTAGTTACGTGAGAATACATAGATATGATATATGATGTTTTGAATTCTTTTAAGATGAGTAAAAGAGATTAATAACAAGTGAAATGATAGAACATCTAGTTAGGTGCGTTGAACACTGTGAGTTTCCCCCGAGGACCACACTGGGGAAACAAAACAGATCTCCTTATAGTAATCGATGAATTATGAGAAGGATTTCCAGAGTGTGGATTGAGACCTTAAAGGTTAGACCACCAGGATTTAGGAGTGAGTCATCTGAAGTGGCTCTGGCCCTAAATCCTTGCTGTGAAAGTCTATGTCTAGATGGAATAGACTCTGATGAATGAAATATGTGAAATGTGAAATGAAAAATATGTGAAATACTATGATATGTGATATACTGTTTGGCTGGTTCCTATCTTGTGTACTAGAGATGAGAACGTGAGCCTCTTTAGGCAACCTTGAGGTGGCCATGGTCTGTTGTTGATATCTTAGGGTGGCCGGCTAAACCCTAAGATAGTGACAGTGAGTCATTGACACGAGAATCAGGCATGGCGACTTCAAGTAGTTTCAGGGCAAATGAATAAAAGATGATAAGCTGTGTAGAACATGATTTGAATGGTTGTTACATTCCTTGTACTACTACTTGATGATTTGTTATAGTTGATTATGCTTCTTGTTGAGGTTAGTAATCATGTTGATATGGACATTTACTATTTCATATTATGATATGTCTTGTTGACAAGGGATAAATGATGGTTTTCATATCCATTCTGAATGTGAGTTGGATTGCTTACTATTTGATAATACTGTTTGGTAGATATGTATTATGTGTACTTCAACTTCAGGACTACAGGATGTGTTCCTGGTCTGGCTGGTGGAGTGTCACAAAGATAATGTTATTGTTATGTATTGATTCAAAATGCTTAAAACTTGACTTATTTCACATGCAGTAGGGTTCTTAATATGAACTAAGAAGTATCTACTGATTTGTTCATAGACATGCTGTAAAAGATGTTTCAAAGTTATACTTAGTTTAAGTGATTACCTTATATGTAGGATTAGATTACCATTGTAACATAGATTTGACTTATGATAGAGCTGTCTGCTAGACTTTTCAATATCTACATGTTTCTGTTAAGTTTATTATACTTAATCTAATGTTAATGCATGTACCTAGCTTGAGTGGGAGGTATCCACTCACTAGGGCTCTATATGAGTCTCATGAGGTTGTTTCAAATGTTTTTAGGTATAATGCTATCTAGTGGAGAGGTCAAGATAAAGAAGATATAAATAGCATAATCTAGATATATTAGAATATCCATGTACTCTCTCTTTCTCGAGATGGGTTGTAAACTAAGTTTGTTCATCAATGTACATGTATCTGATGTAAACTGAACCGCATATGTGAACAAGATTTGATTCTGGTTTTAATAGGGTTGAATAAGATTTGTGATATCTAAAATGTGATGTCCTTGATGTGACATTGATTTATGAATTTGTGAAGAAAGAAAAAGGAAAAAAATATATGTATTTTTCATATATTGTTTATTCACCTTTGTCGATAATTTATTGTATTATTTCATATTCTGGGTTTAGGTCCTGGGATTATCTCTAATGGTTGGTATTTATGTTGATCAAAAGAGTGGGTCCTAACACTCATCATATTCATAATGCACATGTTTAGCATAAGAAAGTATCAACCATGCGGCTATGATAACGACCAATTAACATATTAAGGTTATGATCATATTATGGAGGTTATTCCACCATAATTCCATCATATAAGAATGTTAAACATGAATACTCATCTTTATCAATTTGCATTATAGTTAGGTTCAAAATAATGAATTATATCAATGTTACTAATCAACACTTATACCCAAACCCCAACTCACGACATCCCCATTGGATCATGGATGCATAAGGTGAAGCATCACCATCAAATTCCATACTATTCTCAAGTATGAACCCACACATAAATCAAGGTGTAACCATTAGATTATAGCATACTAGGGTTTCAATAATAGTAACAGAGTACTCCATGATTATATTAGTCATTCAAGGACTATTCATACCCAATTACCATCATTTAGTTATATTAAAGCTAGGTATAACAAGCTATACCTCATTAGGGTTACATATCAACACAATATGGTTATCATCCCTTCTATTCATATGAGTGAATAGATAAGACTACCTTATTAAGGGTAACCCTCCATTTGTTCCATCATCATTCAACCCATATCACCATACCACAATGTCACCCAGAACCATTGAATGTTTAAATGGTAAGACCATTGGTTGTTTACATAAGTAAACACCTGGAGTAAACCACCTATGAAGTCCTTGATTTGTTCTCTACAAAGATTCACCGTCTAACCGTAGGCTTCCCTTGATTAACAACACAAAAAGTTCCATTGAGAGAGGGTAAAACTTGCAATCGTCTGTTCATTTAAAACAAGCCATCCATTGTCAACAAGCAAGCTCCTTAAGTTGATCATATAAAGAAAACCATATAAATCACATTATTAGGACCAAAATATTACATTAGCCATCATTCCACTTTATTGGAGGAATAAATAGTAGATCTTGACCATTGGGTCAAATTCATATGTTAAACCCATCATTTATAGTATAGGTCTGACCATTGCATCAAGTGACCCAAGAAACCATTGGTATAAGGATTAATTGATGCTACAACTACAATGCTTAATTCAACATGGGTTATAGAGACTTGATCCACCATCATTAGTGACCATTAAATCACCATAGGTTGTTAGATCAACACTGTATTCATTAATCAACATCAAATATTAAGCTGATGTCATCATTGATTGATAACATCAGTAGGGTACTTAATGGTTGATCATTAAACTTCTAATTGATCCAAAACCTGACCTAAGGGGTTGTCACCATAATTTTACACCTTTGATCCTGACCATCAGTTGTCATGAAGACAACACCATAGGGTTGTTGCAATGATACCATCATCGGGACATGGGTGTATAGAAAAAATCAGCTTCAAACCCTAAAATTGACCATTGGTTGATAGGTGCTTAGCACCATAGGTTGTCAAACCAACCTGATCCAAGTCATATTATACCTTAAGAATAACATACACATGATAACAGGTTCATCTAGAACTGAAATCAGAATAGGTAACATTATAAAAATCAAAATCCAAGTCAAGCATAGCTTTTTAGTGCATGGATCATCATTTTCAAGCAAGAACATGAGCTAGAAAGCTTATGGTAAGCAATAAATGTGGAGCAAGTTATAAAACTTGCCTCTAATGAGAAGATGAAACCCAAAACATAAGAAAAATCAAGTAGGTAGGGTATAAAATCCAAGAATAAGCTATGAACTCGTCCATCTAGCAGCTTTCTTCATCAAATGAGCAAACCCTAAGCATAAGGAGCAAGAAAGGTAGGATTTTAGAGCTTTAGAGCAATTTCTACCATGGAACAACCAGGTTCTGACCTGGAGACATATAGGAGGAAGAAGAGTAAAGAAATAAATGGAGGAAATAAGGTAATACTTACACTTTTAGGTCAAGATCCCTAGGAAGGAGCTTTAGGAACCCCTAAATGAAGTCAATTGCAACCCTAGATCCTTTTTCCAAGAAGATCCCCATTTTCTTCTTCCTTGGATAGAAAAATTTGTAGTAGTATAGAGAGAGAACGAGGTTGGGAGAAGGAGGGAAGTGGTGGAGATAAAATGGCTTGTTTTGGTGCTTGGGGATAAGTATATGAAACTTTAAGATAAAGATAAAGAAAAAGTTGAAGTTCTAATATCTATCCAAGTGACCATGGCCTTAATTTATTAAGAATATACAAGCACACACACAAGAAGCTCCCCCACCATATTTATAGATCTGATTAGCTTTCCTTTGTCAAATTTCCCAGCCAATCTAATAATTCATTAATTGATAGCTACTAAAGGTAGCTCATCCATGAAGGGGTAAACCCTAAAATACCCTTGTAGAAAACACCTTCAAACCAAGGTTTAAATAGGTGCACCATGTCTCAACAAGCTCAAGAATGATGATATAATATCCAAGGAACATAATTCAAGTGATAAATTGCAAATAAAACCTCTCGATTGGGTAAATTGCATAAAAGTCCAAAATGTGCATAAAATTGCATAACTTGCTCAACCAGTGTCCAAATTGGACCAAATTTGAAAATTAAGCTTGTATTGTGATTTAAAAGCATATCACAAGGTTATATTAGGGTTATAAGAAGTAAATTAGGGTAATTAAGCGTATTCAACTCATTAAGCATGTTTAGGGGCCTTACAACTGTAGACCCCTAACATGGATTTCACCCTCAAAATCCAAGGTAAACAAAGATGAGTACTTCCTTTACACCTCATCCTATTACCTTCACATGGTTACTTATATATTATTGTGATGTCACATCATTCATACATATCTCATCTTGGGTCAGCACAAAACTCCCCACATAAGAAGACATTTGCAAATATGGAACATATAAACTTATTGTGCCACCTGTACAAATCTAATAGTAACTTTCAACTTTAAATTCTAGATATCATCCTAAAATTATATCTATTGTGTCAAAACATTACTCAAAAGTCATACTTGCTAGCTTTTTATGAATCATGCCATGTGTCCCATACCATTCCTTGAAGCATAAAAAATGCAATGTATCCATCCTCTTTTTTTTATACACTGACACTAGAACTCTTGTAAGTTCTTTTTCAGCATCAAAAGAAATGTTGACACTGGCACCTGTCATTCCATACAAGGAAACATCATTCCCAGTCAACCTTGTTAGGGGTGAAACAACAACACTATCTTCACCTTACTAGGATTTACACAACCTACTTAGAAGACATATCATGATTCCATAAAGAAATTTAATCAACTCCATCACGCTCTTATTCAACTTGTCTCATAGCTATTGTTGCTTTGGAAACCCTAAGGTTTTTAAAGAAATATTGATCATATTTGAAATACTTTTACATGTCATCATTCAAAGCTTGATATAACTTGTATGACATGACTGGAACACTCTGTTCCTCCTATTCATAAATTCTATTTGTACATTTGTTAGTCTATAGGACATAACTCTAAACTCATCATGGTCATGTGAATTATATCATCCAATCTAACTCTTATGCATTGATATTTGATCATAGGTTTATCTTAAAGGAATACGGTATCACATATCTATTGACCAACAACCATCTATCCTTGATAGTGGTCTTGCCCAACTATCATTGAACCATACACAACATTATAGAATCACTTTTTTCCCTTCCAAACAACATTTAGAGGGTCATCAACTCTCTATCCCTCTCTTTAAGGGGGAGGAATACTTGATATGTTCATTTAGTAAACATCTCCAACCTTCACATACTTCCCATATTATTGATACATCTTGGATACTAGGATTCACTACCTTGGTATCCACCTCATGTGCTATAAGGAACTCACATCCTTATCTCATCTAATTTTACCAACATAATAAATTTCAAAACATATAAGAGGACTCTCCCAAATTATTGGAAGGCCCAAAAGTAAACTCATCACAAACTTTATGATCTTGGAACCATAGTCCAAGCAACCTTATGCTATAATAAGCTATCCACCCTCATGTTTGTAGCGAATCCACATATACCAAGTGGCAATGATCCACTTGAAAGTTGTACCCTAGAAAGGAAAGACATAAAGGAAAACACACTTCCCACATCATAGAAGCATTTTTCAAGGGTCACTAGCAAAAAGGTAACCAATTCTATTTCATTATGCAGGTTACAACATCTTATGTATCATTTTACCTTTTTCATTTTGGGTTCCTTGCCATTAGTATAGGAATCATTATGATTAATATATCTCATTACTCCTTCCTTGATGACTATTTATCACACTTGGGTATGTTATCTTATTTTATTATATTTTTCAACCACTTATCAACACGTAAATCATCATATTACACATTTTCTTCATTAAACATGGATCATCTACCTTAATTTTTTTCAAACTCCATGCTTATTTTACATTAACACTTTCTTACACACATAGGTTGGTCTGATATTAACTTAGGTTCCACCTTATTCCTTTGTCATTATTCTTGTTTATCTTCTCATTATATACTTATCATTGGAGTTTTGTCCATCTTATGTGGATTTCATACTATTCAGATTTAGATTTCATGGTGTTGTATCTTTCTCTTATATTTACCAAACATTCAATTTTTAGTAGATAATGATGCAATTCTCATCTTCTTTAAGGTAGAATTGAGATGTTCACACCATGATTTCTTATTCATTATGCTCTTTAGATTGTCTCAAAATGACTACTTGATCAGAGTAATCAGAAATATAACAATCTAAGAGTTCCATACTTACATTTCTTCAATAATTGAATACCTGGTCAGGGAACCTAAGTACTGAGATTAGGGAGTATGCACCATATTTTTATGTCATATTCCTAACTTAGACATCATCCTAGTCCTAAGTCCTAGTGTCCCTGTAGACCCAGTGAACCTAAAGCTCTGATACCAACTTGTGAGAACGTGTTACACTAAATGAGATTACTCAAAAAATAAAACACAATCGATCATTAATTAATCACATATCAAAAAATATGGGTAAATTAAAACCGATTTCAACGTCAGCACCCGCTCAGAAACATTTGCATAAGAGCCCAACATCTTTCTTTTATCCATATTATGCCAAAATTTTGATACATATTGTTCTATTGCCTTAGCCACAAGATATATATATATAGGAGAACTATATCATATATACCACACAAATAAGCATTAATATTCTTATAAAAGTCCGATTTATCAGACTACGAACCTTGCTCCCCAAAACTATCTAGCCACTCTCGTGGTCAAGGTAGTGTTGCTAAGACACACCTCGATACTCATGTGCATATCTTTCCAGTTCATACCAAGAACATAAGTCAAACATACAAAGTGACTAGACAAGCGTGTAAGAAGAAACCAACTCCAATGAACCTTAAAACAATAGTTACTCTCCCATGTCAAAAAATAAAGATTCTACTCATCTATGACTAAGGAATGTAGATACAAGCATTAGAACAAGGTGCACGGCATAGTAGAAAAGAAGAAGAAGAAAAATAGAAATCTCCAAGGTAAAAGTAGGCCGAAGTGGAATTACGACTAGGAGTGATAATTTCATCCTTCATGCAGTTCTTTCTCTAGCAACTTTCTCTCCCGCGCGGATGGAATGGAGAATGGAGATCTCTATTGTAATGGCTGAAGAAGAATTGGGGAAGAAGATGTCTCTCTCTCTCTCTGTCGAGTAGCCGCTCTTTCCTCTCCAAAATCACCTTCTCCTCTTTTTGGCTATGCTTTAGACGTCTTTGCATCCAAATGACATGTATTAACTCTAAAAACATGATTCTAGAATATGTGAAACACATATCACAAAGCAACAAGTATTAACTATCGTGGTCTCACATAGACCAAATCTTAAAAAAAAAAAACACAATTTTAACCACCTTCTACACATATGAAGAAGATGGCATTTCGGAAACAAATACACTAAAAAACTACATTGACCGGATCTGGGTTGAAAAGTATACGATTTCCAAAAAACCAGATTGTTGGTTGGTGTCAACTAATGAATTTGCAGATTGGGATGCGTCGATATGTTTGTGGATATCATGAGATTCCAAACAAATATAAACTCCTTGGGAAAGCAGAGGACAGTTTGAAAACATGGAAGTGAAATAGTAAAAATGAGTTAGGAGTCAGATTTGTGGTATGTACATTGGCAAATACTCCAATATAATTGCATATCTGGTTGGGTGATGACTAGCACGGGAGGGATGAGTTAGTTATGTGGCCCAGGCCGAGACGGCGTACATGGGCCGTCCATGCCAACAGATTGTTGGACAACCCCTTGGCACGACGACTCCATACTCGGCAGCAGCAGCAGGAATGAATCCGAGCGCCTCGACGGCCCTCCTTCCTTTTGCCGCCGCTTCCTCAGCCCACAGCACCCCTCCAAACGGCACGAACCCGGCGGACCGGAACCTTGCGACCCAGTTTTCTGCGGTCTGATGCCTCTCGATCCTGTCCGATCCCTCACACGCGACGACGTTCTCCAGCTCTTCTCCCAACATATCCTCGACTGCCGCCCTCTCGTCTGGTGCCATGAGCCCCGCCCCGGCCGCGGAGTCGAGGGAGTCGAATAGCGCTCCGTAGTGGTGCAGCGCCTCCGCGAATCTGTCCGGCATGCGTTGGGCGTCGTGGTCGGCATCCTGCTCGACCGCCACAACGGCTTTTGGCCTGAGGGCACGCAGCGAGGACAGAGCTCGGTCGAGTTTTCCCTCGGTGGCGAGGAAGGTGTGGAATGTGAGGACGGATACGAAAGCCAGTGCTTCTTCGTCTTGTTGCTGCGAAGCGGAAGCTAGCGCGGTGTCAGCTAGGTAGTGGTCTAGAGGGAGTGTTACGTGGTGGAAACGGAAGCTGAAGGGGACTCCGAGTGACTCTGCCTCCTTGGCTAGCGCGGAGCCAACCAGCTGGTCGAGGGAGACGCCGTTGTGATGGGCACCGGTGCTGACGCACGTGAACTTGACGTGTGCCGGTGGCTGCGGGAGTCGAGAGAGGGCGATGAGTAGGTGCGCGAGCAGGTCGGGGTCAGGCCTTCCGAGTTGTACGACGTGGACGAGGCGGTAGCCAGACACCGCCTTGAGGAGCGCGCTTGCAGCCACGGCGCGTGCGAAGGGGAGGTAAGGGAGCGTCCTCGCGAACGAGAGGTGCGCCAGATCTAGAGGTACCGTGTGGTGTGGTCGTCGTATGGCCGAGAGCGCGCCGAAGCATCCGATCTGGCTGAGCAAGCGCGAAGAGAGTGCTGCCGCGAAGCGTGCCGCGAGGCGCTGCATGGAGTCGCCTGTCGGGGACGTCATGGGCGTGATGAGGCGGAGGCAGTAGTCGGCGAGTGGGATCTCGGACCCGCCGTTGAAGACGTGGTGAGCGCAGGAGACGAGGAGTTGGATGAGGCGTAGACCGCGTTGTTCATGAGGTGCTTCCTCCGGTTTGGTAAGAGGCAAGATCGGGTCGGTGGTGAGGCAGCTCCCGCTACTGCTGGTCTGTGGAGATCCCGTCGTATGGGACGTCGGTGTAGATGGTATCGTGAGGGTGAGAGCGAGGTCGTCCGGCGGTGCGGTCCCGGGCTGAGGATGAGCGTCCATCGTCAGCGACGCCGAGGAGCTAGCTAGCGAATGCAAATTAGATAGAGAAGAAAAGCAAAGCGGTGGCAAGGATCGATGGATGGTGTGTGTTGGAAGTGCGGCAGAACTTATGACGATGGTTTGGTTCTTATTATGATGTTACTGGAGGGGAAGAGCTCTTGCTTCTTGGCTTGTTTGGTTGAAGAGTAGTGATGATCAGAAGGCGACAAACAAGAAGAAGGGGGTGTTGTGTTGTGAGTGGAGTAGAAGAGACAAAACTGAAAACTGAATTTGGTTAGTATTTACTGCCGCATCTGTTTTTTCCTATTTGGATCCATGCGGATTCTCTGAGGGGAAAAGGACAGAGGTGTTGGTGTGCACGTTTTGACTTTTGTCCTGGCGATGTCTTTTGGCTGCATGCCACGAGAGTGAGGCGGTGGCCATTTGACTTGGCTCGTTTGGACGGACACTAGTCCATGAGAGAGAGAGAGAGAGAGAGAGAGAGAGAGAGAGAGAGAGAGAGAGAGAGAGAGAGAGAGAGAGAGAGAGAGAGAGAGAGAGAGAGAGAGAGAGAGAGAGAGAGAGAAACGGCTACTTACAAGGAAAGAAACGAGAAAATTCACAGGGTTGCGCTTGCTCTCGTCGTGTCTTCTGGTGGTCGGTCTATTCGACGTTAGTGGCGTCGTCAACCGGCGGTGTTCTTCGGTCATGGAGACTTTTTAAAGTATATACAAACAAACATTTCTTTGTCCCTAGAGTTGGAAGTATCGATATCAAAAAGGTGTATTTAACCATAAACCACCTCTATCAGTGGCGAAGTCACGAAAACTGAGTTGGAGGGGCACCATTAATACTAAGCTATTTGCAGCCATATAAGGTAGGGCACAATGGATTTTTTCCATTACTTTCCAAACCAAAAATTGAACAAACAGTCTAAAAATACAGAAGCTGGATAGGGCACTTGCCCACCCAGGTCATTACGTGACTACGCCACTGACCTCTATCATCATCATCATCTTCAATGCTAACAAAACCACGTCCGATGCAATTAACCAAACACGTACGTAGCAGAGCCAAAGTTATATTCAACGAGTTCTTTACGTCCGTCTTATGATTTCCTTAACTTAATAAATTACGATAACCCGGCGTGACGGGGTGCGAATTAACTCCTCTTCTCCTACCTACTGTCTTATGCTTGGGCTATCTCCTTGTCGTGACCCGCTTGTTTCGCCGGCTGGTTTTGTCGTCAACGAAACTGCCGACAACAGATAGACACAACTCCACACCCGAGGAGCTGTGACGGAGAGGGAGATAATGCTCCGGGACACAACAAAACCCCACGCCAACCACCACGACGTGGTACCGCCAGACCACCACCAGTTAGTAGCAGTCAAAAAGTAAGGGCGCCAGCGGCGGTGCCGGCCACTGATGGGTGGCGGTGGCGGCGGTGCTGCGTTCACGACTAACTCTATGTTGCCGACTACTTAATATTGCGCGGTTTACCATCGCAGCTAGCTTACTACGACGCCCGTCGACTGTTCTGTTTTCTTTTTCTCCAAACGGGACAAGTCACTTTGGCGGCATGCGAACGGCGTGCTCACGTTGTGATTCGGTGGTGGGTTTGGGAAAAGAGATCTTGGACGGATGCGCGTGAAAGGTATTTTCAAACCTCTGGGTTGGAATGCAGTCACTGCACTAGACTCATTTATCTATCGAAAATAGTTAGGTCACGCGCGCAGGGTGTAAGCGCACCCTCACGCGCATGGAAAGGTGGTTTGGTGGTAGGTGGGGGTGATGAGGTGTCATGTTTTAATTGGTTGGACTGGTAAGAGTTGTGTAATATGCAAATAAATGTGTTTTGCTTATAATTTTTGAACCGTAATGAATTTTTTAATGAAACAAAGACCATTGGATTCGTCATGTAAAATGCATTCAAACAAGACTAATATTGAAATATTTTTAATAAAAAAAAATAAAAATGATATGAATGCATTATTCAGGATGTCAATGAACCATTTAGGCGTCAAATAGCTATATTTGAGTGTCATTTGTCATTTATGGGTGTCATTAGCCATTTGTGTGCGTCCTTATGATTTTAGGTGTCAGTGAACTATTTTAGGCGTCAAATAATTATATTTGGGTGTCATTAGCCATTTGTGGACGTCGTTATCATTTTAGGTGTCAGTGAACCATTTTAGGCGTTAAATAATCATATTTGGGTGTCATTAGCCATTTATGGGTGTCATTAGTCATTTGTGGGAGTCGTTATAATTTTAGGTGTCAGTGAACCATTTTAGGCGTCAAATAATCATATTTGAGTGTCATTAGTTATTTATGAGTGTCTTTAGCCATTTCTGCGCGTCGTTATAATTTTAGGTGTCAGTGAGCCATTTTAAGCGTCAAAAACTATATTTGGATGTCCTTAGTCATTTATGGGTGTCATTAGACATTTGTGGGCGTCGTTATAAATTTAGGTGTCAGTGAACCATTTTGGGCGTCAGTTAACCATTTTGGGTGTTAATAATCATTTATGGGTATGAGCACCATAGTTGGTTATCAATTACCCTATATATATCATTTTTTAATTTTTTTTTTATCTCAAAAATATGTCAATATTAGATTTGTTAGATTGTATTTTTCGTAACGAAACTAACAGCTTTTGTTTTATTAAAAAATTTATTACGGTTCAAAAGTTATAAACGAAACAAATTTATTTACTTTTTACATAATTCCAAAAAACTGGCCCAATCGCCATCTGACACATGGCTGATTTCACGACTGATTTCCCGGCGCGTGAAACCAGTCACGCGCGGGCGTGAGCGTCCCATAAGTTTAATCCAAAAATCTATCTTGCCTCTTTTCTTTACCCGACCAAAGAGTACAAGACCGTAGCAACGAAACGATGGGGGTGTTTGTTTCGGCGAAGAATCATCTCTGTCTCACACACATGTGTAACCCCGCAGCTTTACCCCCAATCACATGCCCCTCCTTTCAGTTCCTTGCACGACATAACTCCCGTCGCAAAAACGATGTACCCACAGATGACGGCCTTTTTGGCAACGTCATTTTACTCCAAAGAACGCTAAATCGAAATGTTGCAGACTTGACCACTTCAACAATAACAAGAAGCCAAGCAGCATGCACCACATTCTTGTGTCTACACTGGTTAGTCCAGGTTGGTTCCGTCTGGATTTCAAATTCTATGCCAGCCACATACTCGGTGCGCACACAAATCGTGCATACAAAACAACAACTGTATGCTTCAAAGTAATGTGAACACCAAATACTACTAATAACTAGTTTCAATCAGCTAGACACATAAAGCGAAAGGTTGGATTGCTTTGAATTGAATTAAAGACTAAACCAACACTTGAACTAATATAATATCAATAAAGACAATTCTACTTATTATACTTCTTTCCATATTGTGATATAATATCTCAAAACTATATGACTATGTAATATGTGATTTGGGGTTGAGGACATGATCATGTGTATCCAAGAGTAACCATTCTTGTCTAGCCCCCTAGTCATATATTAGTGTGAAAATTGGGACGACAATAGTATATTAAAATTAGTATATGTGGTGACTGATGACTATATCTCGTTAGTCATTGCTATTGAATATCAAGTCAAACGCATAGGTACTTGTTATGAATAAGTATACCACACAAACCCAATTAGAGTATGATACATGGAAGCCAATAATGACATTCATAATCATATATCTATCATAATCATAATAATAATGACTATAAAATTAGTATATGTTGCCAACTACATGGAAGTAAATAATTACAGTCAAAATCATATATCTATCAGAATCTGTCATGCTAAATGAGATTACTCAAAACTCAAAAATACGACCGATCACTAATTAACCACATAGCTGGAAAAGGGGGACAATGGAAATCGATTTGTTTCACCAACATATTTAAGAACATTCACATAAAAACCCAACATCTTGTTTGTATTCATATATCTTTTAAAATTATTCTATGGCCTCAACCACAACATATACATACAAAAGAGCATTATCCACATATACCACATGTACAAGCATCAAAATGCTACTAAAAGCTCGAGTCGATTAAAAAACATCGTCTACAAACTTTCCCGCCCGGACCTGAGAGTACATGGATGACTCTAGGACACACTAGACATCTAGACAACCTTCTCTAAGGTCCAATGCCACAAGTCCTCCTCGATGTCATGGGTATGCTGCCACTCCCACCAAATCACCCAAAAAAAGATGTCGTGACCCACGAGGTGAGAATCATGTCCCAACGAGACATATAACTATCAACCAAAAGTTATTGATTACGACAAGTTAAGAAATCAAACAGACAGAACACATTATATATAACATAATAGCACCACCAGATATAAAACTTCTTGAGAATAAAATGAGCAGTAGAATTATAATTATTCAACGACAGGAAATTTATTGAATAAACTAAGTAGAACATTATTTTCTATGCAATCATTTCAATTATAACTTGACTGAGTAACAAGTCATTTAATCAATAAGGAATATGAAGAACACGTATACTAATTATCCAACTAGGACATTATAAACAATGTATCATCAATCATTGTTTCTTGTAGTTCAACCTAAGCAAATATACTACACGGCTGATTACATCTTACAAACATACTTATGCCCTGAGGAGATGAGGTATACCGCTCATACTCCAACCGACCATTACGAAATCACAATCGGTACCATACATAGGTCATCAGAAGAGCCAGATTCCTATGACCTCATCCTCCTCAGTCAGTGTGAGGAACAACATGTAGGACATCTCATGTCTCTGCCATAATATCTATCTAGGGTATTCTAGTGCTTCGCTATTAGAGTTACAGTGGCATGTTGTACTCTCTTCACAATCGAGGGATTTCTTATTTATCTCACATCGATTCGGC
This sequence comes from Alisma plantago-aquatica, assembly GCA_963693085.1. NCBI lineage: Eukaryota > Viridiplantae > Streptophyta > Magnoliopsida > Alismatales > Alismataceae > Alisma > Alisma plantago-aquatica. Next base: position 454,208,625 of record OY856414.1, read on the forward strand.
ATTAACAATCATCATTGGGAGATTAGTGATACATCATCCCAGCATATGCATATAATGAAGGATTGAGAGATTAAATGTTTATCTCACATCAATTCCTTCATTAGGACGTAAGGATATTCACGTCCATAACCCCCACATACTCAAAAGTATTCTCTCCAGGAGTTCCCTTAGGAAAACCTATTTCACCATCATCTAGCTTCTGACGATGATGGATCTATGGTCAGGGCTCTACATGATATCATTATACTTGATTATTAAAGTATATTATGGCATTCTTTTAGCACCAGGCATGTTTTCAAACATAAACCATTAAAATAATTGCTATAAAGAAAGAGTACTAATTGTATCAAGTTCATTTCACATCTTGTTAACATTAGGATCTCAATCCCTAACCATTTCATCATTATGATTCAAGAATATGGGTGTTCAAACCCTTAAATCATCAAAACACTTGTTGACACGCGTATAACGTGCGTGTAATACGCAAGTGTATGTGTCGAAGTAATATAGGCCTTTGTGAGGCCCGAGTTGAACTCAGGGACACTGAATTATCGGAGACTACTACTAACTACTCGCAATCAACTAGACCGATTATAAAATTGAAAGTTGTTGTGAAATTTAAAAGAAAATGAAATAAACAAAACAAAACAATCGATTAAAGGTTTAGTTTAATCAATTCAAGTGGAGATCTTTAGGATTGCAGTTTCACCGTGGGTTATCATTGTATGAATTTCTATATAGCAACTCAGATTTATCTCTCTATCTGGGTAGTGGCCTGTAATCAGAATTGCCCACTGTCGTGGTACAATTCACTACCTATGTCTAGGTCGGTTCCACTATCGTAGTAACATATACCCTAAACTAAGTGCATTAAAATCGACCTATGGATGTCCATCATTAACCTTACACCACCTTGTTCAAGGGGTTTGTTAATTAATGTGAATTTCATCTCTTTTCAACCGTTAATTCTTCTTTAAAAGTAATTAAGGGCATTAGATTATTATTATGGTGATCAAGCATAACAATATAATTGAGAAAATGAAATTATACCACAGATTTAAGAGATAAATAATGAATTACTATGATAAAATTGTCATACAATGCTTCCCCGGGCTACTCCCGGTCCTAAAGATTAAGGGGATTAGCCCCACATGTTCATCTCAGAGCAAAACATGGTAGAGAAAAAGGTTAACATGGAGAAAAACGTGATTGAGTGGTGAAACCCCTGAATGGAGAAGATCCAAGCGGTCCTTGGCATAGGATGCACGATCTCCGGCCTTTCGGCGGTGGAAAACGTCTTCTTCGGCGTCTGGAATGACTGGGGCGTGCTTCTGGCTCCGTCCTTCTCTCCATACCTTCTCGGGACGTGTGCAGCAGCTAATGACGTGATAGATTGCTCTTGGCCGCCGTAATTAGGTATAATCACCGAGTTAGGTCACTAAAATATCACAGCCATCGGATTTAGATCGATCTGAAGCAAACTTGTATCTGACGGTGTCAATACTATCGAAGCGAGTTGATAGTATCGACCCTGCACTGTATCGACTGATCTTCTTTTCTTTTCTCTGTCGCGACTGATGCTAACTCGATACCATCGACGAGTGTCGATGGTATCGACTCTCTTAGGCGTCGCTTTTGTCTTTTTCCGTCACTGAAGCTCCTCGTGTCGATAGTATCGACTACAGGGTTGATAGTATCGACTGTCTTCTCGCCAACAATCTGATGGTATCTCGATACCATCGACTTCTGTGTCGATAGTATCGAGTCTGCGATGCTCCTTGCGGCTGGAAACCTATGGTTGTGTCGATGGTATCGACAGTAGTAGATATTCATTTTTCCTGAAATTACAACACAAAACCACATAAGCCAAAATAAAACATATTCTTGTAATCATTTATGCTCAAAATGCCAACATAAGGGAGATTTGACACTGAGAAGGATCATAGACCAAAGTAAATGAATCATGCAATATTAACCACCAAAATGACCAATAACTGCATAAAACACAAGTAAAATATGTCTATAAATGCGACTCAAAATCATCGCATCAAACTCCCCTAAGCTTGAACATTGCTCGCCCTCGAGCAACAAAACCTTAGAATAGAATTGCGAGGGTCAACTAAAGAACAGATCATCACAACAAACATCACCACATGATCCCCACCGGACATTCACAAACCGGCCCTTACTAACCACGGAATGATAATTACCCTAACGGCGACAATAATCCATAAAAGATATCTACCTCAAAATTGATGAACGCTATCATATAAGGCAGTTAACATAATGAAATTCTCCGGTTCAGGCTCGGTGCATCTTGTGATCTCCTATTCTACGTTGCTCGCTCTAACTACCATCTACATGGAAGCAGCTCTCCCTATATTCATGAGTGAGGAGAAAATCACGGTGACCTACCAATTCGAGCAACGGGTGGATGGAATGGGTAGCTCATGGAAGAAATGGAAGCATTATACGGTTTCAACATGCACAAAGCAAAAATGACCTAAATGATGCATATGCAAATGTAAATGCCCTAATGCCTATATTTGGGTGGAATGATGCATGCACTATCATTCCATCTCAAGATGAGATGGAATATCTAAGAGAACAACATCATATTCTTATTCTTCTTAATATGTAGTGAAAAGCATGTTCCTTTCTCACTCTCATTCCTATTTACTTCTCAATTATTTTTTTATTCATATTTTCTTCTTTTTTTTCTTTCTTTTTAAGGCCCTTACATTCATAAATGACAATGAATTATTTTTCGGGCTCACTTCTTGTTGCATAACTGTACACTTGAAGCATTTAGAAGGTATGGAACAAATTTATTACCTTTAATGATTCATAAGAAATAAGATACATGATGTGATCTATATGCATAAAAATATGAATGCAACTACAAAATGATACATGATGCATCTAAATGACACACACTTTTAGGATTATGTGCATGTATACTAATGTATAAATTTTTTCTTTTAATGCAAAATATACTAAATTAGTTGCAATGCAAAATCTATTTACATGAAATGCACTCAAGGAGATTAAAACCGTAATGTACTTCCAATTCTTATGGTGGAGTATGGAAACAATGAGGTGGATAGATCACAAGACTAACTGACTGAACCTTTGAAAATTATTATGTGTCCCTCCTTATTGACCTGTGTGGTAATTAAGAGGTTTTTCTCTCTTATTTTAAATTAAGGTCTCATTATTATTTGATCAGTTTAGGCTCAAACAACCAGTTCCATCCACTTTTCATGAATCAAAGGAATGTACAGTTGTGATTTTCTATTTTAGAGTGGACAAACCCAATCATTTTCTTAAGTTATGTGCTCAAAGTTGAACAATATAAGCTTGCAAAGCACTAAATTTTTTTTAGTTTTCCCTTAATTCCCATAAACAAGCAACTGAGATGTCACATGACTTAAGACATCCACAATTACACTAGATAGAATGTGGATCCTATAAACAAACTAAGATTGCACAAACTAAATGACAAGAAGTAAAACAATAAAAACTAAAAAGTGAGAAAACTAAAGGATAGAGTTGTTCCAACTACCCCCCCTAAGCTTGAATTCGACTATGGCCTCATAGTCAAAAACAATCTTAAAGGTTGGAAAAGAGATACTGATTACTCTTCCGGAGGAGGCGGGTACTGTGGGGCCGTGGGGTCCCAAGATGGGTACTGCCCCTGAAAGCTCGGATCATACTGGGGCATGGGTGGAGGTTGTGGATACCCCCCAAAGTAGTCCTGGCTCCAGTAATGATCATAGAAGGGCTACTGCTGCATCTCCATCCTATGTAACCTGTCGTGAATGTGTTGCTGGTTGTCGAGGAGGAGGCGCTCATTTTCAAAAATATCCCTTTGATTGTCAAGCAGCCGGTTCGTTGTATCATGAATACCGGCGTATGTCGATGTATGATGTTGCTGCATCTACTGGATATCTTGCAGCATTGCATACATTCCTTGCATTGAATAGACATCCTCACTTTGTTGCGAGGGCTGTGGTGGCGGAGGCTGGTAAGAAGAAGATGCACCTGGATGCATGCGAGGACGCTTCCTAGGTGCCACTCATGCCCGAAGAGGAGTGAAAGCCTCCTCTTCCTCTTCCGCCTCGTCGCCGTCATTGTCGTTGTCGTCATTGCCGCCGTCCTCATCTGAATCAGCAATGGCTATGATTGGCCATTGAAAATGCTGAGCACCTTCAATATGGAAGACGGGGTCTGGAAGTGAACACTCCTGATATGCTTGGTTGACATGGCAGTGTGCATATGTCAAGCCGTCACGAAGAAGGATGAGGTTGGAGCAGTGCAGATGTTGTAGGTTCACTTTGCTCCTGTTGGAGAGAGGATTCAGTTGGGAGAAATTCAACCCAAGGTAGGAGGCCAATGGTGTGATGAGTCCTCCAAAATGAATTGGCGCCTTCCGCGTACTCCTCTTTACCGCCAAAACGCGCGTTAAGAAAAACACGCCCCAATTACATTCTTGGCGCTTCAGTAGCTTGTGCAGGAAAAACAGGTCTGTCTCTTGAAACTTGCTAAGAGACAGGTCACCACGAGCAAAGAGAGTGGTGCACAACATGCAGTGAAGAATCCACATGAAAGGATGCTCGATGTCTGCTACCGCCGCATTGTGGTAGCTCACCGATTTTCCCGGCGGCAGTGTCACTAGCTCGGCGAAGATAGCATCATAATCAGTCTGGTTGTCTGGCCGTCGGTACTACTCTCGCCCGTGATTCCAATTATAGATAGAGTTGAACTGCTTGAGGGTGATAGTGTAGTCATTGTTGTACAGCCGGAAAGAAACATGGTCGTTGATCCATTCCCGATCTGTGGCAATGATGTCGTTTGGCACGACACAGATGTCCAACGACGCTATGAATTCTGCGACTAGCTCCTTGTATGTCGGCCATTCATTGAAGAACGGCTGGCCGTCGGCATGGAATTCCCTCTCATCGGGCCTCCTGCCCATGTACCTCGCCTGCCCTTTCAAGACGTAGGCGAGATTAGCGTCGAACTCCAGATTACATATCATATCACGGTCGACGTAACGGGTCGGCTCGATCTTTCTTTTCATGATCTCCTCATAGACCTTCTTGATTTCTGCGGAAGGATGGACAATCCGTGGACGTGGAATCGACGCAGTCGGTGGAGGAATGAACACCAGGTTCTCCATCAGTGTCGCGCGTGAAGAAGATGCGCTGGTGGTGTGCACCATTGTTGAAGAAGAAGAAACAAAAGAAGGAGCTCGGTGCAGGTTGGAGAAGAAAATCTCTGCTCGATGAAGAACGTGCTCCTTGGATGCTCGTAGTCGGTCTTTGATTACTCTACAAGACGCACGACACAAGTGGAGAAGGATTGCTCAGAAGGTGTGACGTCATATGACGAAAATCCACCCCTTATATAACTGAGGCCGACATTGTTGTATGCCCGTCGATACTATCGACGCGAGTCGATGGTATCGACTCATGTAGCACAATCCGTCCACTGTTGGTATCGACGATCGTCGATGGCTTGATGTGGGGGCCCAGATCGATGACGTGTCGATACTATCGACAGGTGTCGATGGTATCGATCCGTCCCACGGATCGACTTTCCTGATGCAGCGAGCGCCGTTAATCTCCTCTCGTGGATTGGTGACGTGTCACGTAGATACTATCGACGAAAGTCGATAGTATCGACTTCTGGTTAGGGCAACACCCTCGCGAGGCCCGGCTGCCGCCTTCTGTCTGGAACGTGGTCGGTACCATCGACAGGCCCGTCGATGGTATCGACTTCACTGAGACAATTTTGTCTAAAAATCTCCAGAGATCTCAATGGTATCGACATACATGTCGATACTATCGACTTCATTTTTGCGATCAACCTGCTGGTATGTCGATACCATCGACGAGTCCGTTGATAGTATCGACGCAGTGCGATTTCTGCAGCCGCCAACCTGTACCCATCTCGATACCATCGACACAAGTGTCGATGGTATCGACTCTGCCTCTTTCCTACACATTAAGCAAACGATCACGATATCTTTTTTTACATTAAAAACAAAGTCACAACGAATCAAAGTACAAAATGTGAAAGAACTAACTACACTAGCGATGGATGGGTTGCCTCCCAACAAGCACCCTTATTTAACGTCTTAGGCTAGACAACTTGAAGCTCCTCATGCATCCGGAAGCGCAATGAGTTTGATCTCATTCACCTTCCTTGTGTAATCTTCACCAAAGTACAATTTCAACTGTTGTCCATTGACCAGGAATGTTTTCTTGCCATCACGCACCATGATTGCGCCATGTGGCCTGACCTCTTCCACGGTGAACGGTCCACTCCATCGGGATTTCAATTTCCTGGGATGCATCTTCAACCTGGAGTTGAACAAAAGTACGCGATCTTTGTTCTTGAAGACACACATCTGAATATGGCGATCATGAATCAACTTTTTTCGCTCCTTGTAGATCCGTGAGCTTTCATATGCATTCATAAGCAGCTCGTCAAGTTCATTGAGCTCAAACAACCTTTTCTTTCCCGCTTCATCATAGCTCAAATTTAATTTCCTCAGCACCCAATGCGCTTCATGTTCCAATTCCACCGGCAAATGGCAAGCCCGACCATAAGCCAACCTAAAAGGCGTAGTGCCTATAGGTGTCTTATATGCCGTCCTGTATGCCCACAGGGCATCCGGTAGTAGGGTACTCCAATTCTTCCTCGTGGCAGCCACAGTACGCTCCAAGATCTTCTTAATCTCCTGATTGGAGACCTCCACTTGTCCTTGAGTTTGCGGGTGGTATGGGGTACCAATGTTGTGTTTTACCCAGTACTTTCTCAACAGTGTCGCGAACTTTTGATTCTGAAAATGTGTACCCCCATCACTAATGATCATTCTTGGTACACCAAACCTGTAAAAAATATATTCTTTGACAAACCTGCACACTACAGTGGCATCATTAGTCCTTGTGGGTATTGCCTCTACCCACTTCGACACATAATCAACAGCTAAAAGAATATACAAGTTAGAATTTGAGGACACAAAGGGTCCCATAAAATATATACCCCACAAGTCGAACACCTCAACCTCTTGAAATACATTGAGGGGCATCTCTTGTCTTTTCGAGATGTTACCCGCCCTTTGGCAGGAATCACATTGCCGCACAAAATCGTAAGCATCCCTGAACAAAGTAGGCCAGTATAGGCTACTTTCAAGTACTTTGGCTGCAGTTCGAGAACTTGCATGGTGTCCCCCCGTCGGTAGTGTATGACAATGATGAAGAACACTTTCGTATTCCACCTCCGGTACACACCTGCGTAAGACACCGTCCATGTACTACTTCAAAAGAATAGGGTCATCCCAGAAATAATAACGTAAAGAATGGAAAATTTTCTTCTTCTCTTGGTACGTCCAATCATCCGGGATAATTTTGCAGGCAAGATACTTGACAATGTAAGAAAACCAAGGGTCTTTTGATTTCACTTTTAAAAGTTGTTCATCCGGAAATGTCTCGGTAATGGGTATGTGCAAATCCTTTTCATCTACCCTCTCCAACCTAGACAAATGGTCCGCGACTACATTTTCAATGCCCGCCTTATCTTTGATTTCAATATCAAATTCCTGTAAAAGCAAGATCCACCTAATCAGTCTAGGTTTGGCATCCTTTTTCTCCATCAAATACTTAATGGCGGCGTGGTCCGTCCATACCATGACTTTTGATCCAACAAGATACTGCCGAAATTTTTCAAAAGCAAAAACAACGGCGAGAAGTTCTTTTTTGGTTGTTGTATAATTCAGTTGAGTGTCATTTAATGTTTTAGATGCATAGAAAATCACAACGGGTTTATTTTCCACACGTTGTCCCAAAACAGCCCCAACTGCGAAATTGGAAGTGTCACACATTAATTTAAATGGCTTCGTCCAGTCCGGTGTTTGTAAAACTGGTGCGGAAATCAATTTTTCTTTTAAGCACGTTGAACGCATGTAAACACTTGTCATTAAAATAAAAAATAGCATCCTTTTCCAACAACTTAGATAATGGTTTGGCGATTTTAGAGAAATCTTTTATAAATCGGCGATAAAAACCGGCGTGACCTAAAAAACTCCGAACCCCTTTAACTGAATTTGGTGGGGGCAAATTGGAAATAACTTCGATCTTTACCGGGTCTACCTCCAACCCTTTGCTCAACACTTTATGTCCAAGCACAATCCCTTCGCTTACCATCATGTGGCATTTCTCCCAATTGAGGACCAAATGTGTGTCCTCACAACGTTGCAGAACCTTGTCCAAATTGTATAAGCACTCATCGAAGGATACACCATAGACGGAGAAGTCGTCCATAAAAACCTCCAAACAACGTTCAACCATATCAAAAAAGATGGCGAGCATGCAACGCTGAAAGGTAGCCGGTGTATTACACAATCTGAATGGCATATGGCGGTATGCAAATGTTCCGTAAGGACAAGTGAAGGTGGACTTCTCTTGGTCCTTAGGATCAATAGAAATTTGATTGTACCCTGAATAACCATCTAGAAAACAAAAATGCGATCGGCCGGCTAAACACTCTAAAATCTGATCAATGAATGGAAGAGGGAAATGATCCTTAAGTGTAGCAGCATTCAATCGGCGGTAGTCTATACATACCCACCACCCGGTTACCAAACGGGTTGTGACAGGTTCATTTAATATATTATTTGTAACTGTAATTCCCCCCTTTTTAGGGACTACCTGTGTAGGACTCACCCACGTCGAATTGGATATAGCATAGATGATACCTGCAGAAAGGAGCTTGATCACCTCCTTCTTGACGACCTCCATCATGCTAGGATTTAGTCGATGTTGTGGCTGAATCACCGGCTTGGCTCCCTCCTCGAGCCGAATCTTGTGCTGACACAATGTAGGGGAGATCCCCCTTAATGTCTGCGACTGACCACCCAAATGCACCTCGGTGGTTCTTCAACACAATTAGCTGCTGGTCTTCCTCCTCGGCACTCAGATATGTCGATATAATCACAGGCAACTTCTCTTCCTCCACTACAAATGCGTACTTTAAATGTGGTGGCAATGGCTTCAATTCCAACTCTGGTGGGCTGATTAAGGATGACTGAAGCGGTGGTGGGAGTTCGCCAAGGTCTTCATAGTACCTAGAATAAAAGCATGGAAGCACCTGAAGCATCTTGGCACACTCCTGTAGTGACTTGCTTCTCATCCAATCATGTATGATATTGACCAAGCAGGCTTCAAGTGGTAATTCTGGATATGCATTGAAAAACAAACTCACTATGGCCTCATCTTCAGTAAAGGGCGGAATGTCCTCCTCTTCATCATTAGGAAAACCTACAGCTTTGCTAAGGGACACAACCTTAGTTTGCTCCATGATGTCAACCGCCAATGTCCGTTTCTCCACCTTAGTCATTACATGAGCCATATCTAGAAATGGCTTCCCTAGACAAAGTGAGATATTGTGATCAAAATGCTTTGCCATGCGACATTGCTCCTTAGCTTTAGATGACGTGGTGCTGGAAGGCATGACCATTTCGAACCGATCATCGGCGATACCCAAGGTCAAACGACATCTCCCCATCTCAAGTATCATGTCAGTTGTAGCTTGGAAGGGTCGTCCGAGTAGTAACTCATTGCCTTGTTCATCTTGCATCTCCATTACGACAAAATCTGCTGGAAATACAAACCGATCTACTTTCACCAACACATCTTCACAAATTCCATAAGGCTTCACCACTGAATTGTCCACGAGCTGAATTGTCATATTGCTCGGCCTTGATTCTTTTAATCCCAATTTCTTGAATGTCGAGAGGGGCATCAAGTTTATGCTTGCCCCTGAGTCACATAGCGCTTCACCAAACTTCACCTTTCCAATGTAACATGAGATATTGAAGCAGCCCAGATCCTGCCTCTTTGGTGGCAAAGTGCCCATGATGAAGGCACTCACCTGCTCCTTAAGAACTACAACCTCTGTGTCAGGGATTTTTCTCTTTTTAGTAATGATGTCTTTCAAAAACTTGCCGTAAGAGGGGATTTGCTCGATTGCCTCTATTAACGGAATGTAGACTGAGAGCTTTCTGAAACTATCTAGAAACTATCTAGAAACTTCTTGAACTGTGCATCCACCTTCTTTGCTTTCACACTATTCGGATATGGGACCGGGATAGCTTGTTCCCTTTGATGCGGCGGCACATAAGGTGTCCTTTTCTCTGTCTCCTCCTCAACAACAATGGTCTGCGCAGTGACATCCTCTGCTATTTCCTCAACTGGTTCTGTGATTGAATTTGGCAATTCCTCAGTGGCCTCACCTTCGGTTTCTGCTTGGGGTTTGCTTGGTTTATCGGCCCTGGGGTTTAAAAGCTTCTTGCCACTCCTTAGCAAGATTGCCTTCGCCTATTGGTTTCCTCCTGGAATGTTTGTGTTACCCGGAAAACCTTGCTGCGCTGGCTTCTTCAGATTGGCTATCTCAGTTTCCAATTGCGCCATCAACGTCTCTATTGTCCTCATCTGAGCCCCATGGCTATGCAATGTCTGTCCAAACTGATTCATAAATTCCCCCTGTTGCTTGATCTGCTGGCCAAAAGTAGTCATTAATTCTTGGTTTTGCTTTATCACTTGGTTGAGCAACTCCGTGCTCTTATCCTCCACCACCGGCTGGGGTTTTGCATCAGGGTCATGCAAAAGTTATTCAGATCTTTCCATGAGAATCTCTTGTCCTTCCTCCATGAGTAATCGTTATTTCTGAAACCTTACTGCTGGCACATGAATTTGACTTGGGCTTCATCCTTAGATTCAATATCTTCTTTTGCGAGCAGTTTCTTTGCTAGGAGGTCCATCTTCTCATTCAGCTCTTTGATTGCCTTTGATTCCCCCGCAACTCGAACATGATCAACGACGTCCCTGTCGCCCCAGGATTGCTTCTTGGCCATGTTCTTCAGGATTTCCCAACACCTCGTATCTGTGTTGTTCAAAAAGAATCTTGAGCCTACGGAATCTAAGTTACTTCTATCATGCTCAGAGAGAGCAAAATAGAAGATTTTGACTTATGTCTCCTTGTCAAGCCCATGATGCGGGCACCTCCTAAGCATGATCTGAAACCTTTACCATGTCTCAGAGTAGGTCTCTCCTGCCTTCTGGGTGAAATTGTGGATTTTCCTGATCATGTCATTGGTCTTCTTGGGCAGGAAGAACCTTTCAAAGAATACCTCCACCATGTGGTTCCATGATTCCACATATTCATCGTCCAGATTGTGCAACCACTCTTGTGCGTTCCCTGCCAGAGAACTCGGGAACAGCTTTAGGTAGAGCGTCTCCTGTGGAAATCTGTCAATTTTAATCATGTCACAATTCTCCACAAATTGGCTTATATGAGTGACTGGGTCTTCGTTCTTGAGCCCATGGAAAGCATTCGACTTGACCAAGTTTATTAACGCAGGATCAATCTTGTAAGTTGGAATGTTGATCACCTGCTTCTTGATTGGCCCCTTTGAAGCAGATGAAGAAGAAGCCTTAATCTTCTTCCATATAGTCTGTTCCCCTGCCATTTCTTCTTGTTCAGATTCGGAATTTGTTTCTTCCAAGTGGTCTTGATTGTAGTACTCTTCTTCGTCAGATCCCGGCAGTGGAACCTCTGGTGCCTGTTGTGAGTAGTCGGTGCTACGAGTTTTCACCATACACAGTACCTGCAAAGTTGGTAAATTGAGTTCAGTACCGTGCTAGACAACTACAAAATGCAGAAGATAGGCTATGAATTTTAAAAGTGAAAATAAAATTATAAAATAAAAATGTGGCCTAGAGTGGCCGCTTGCAGCACTCGTAGTGCCGACAATTGTTGTGTCCCCGGAAACGGTGCCAAAAACTTGACACGCGTATAACGTGTGTGTAATACGTAAGTGTACATGTCGAAATAATATAGGCCTTTGTGAGGCCCGAGTCAAACTCAGGGACACTGAATTATCAGAGACTAATACTAACTACTTGCAATCAGCTAGACCGATTATAAAATTGGAAGTTGTTGTGAAATTTAAAAGAAAATGAAATAAACAAAACAAAACAATGGATTAAAGGTTTAGTTTAATCAATTCAAGTGGAGATCTTTAGGATTGCGGTTTCACCGTGGGTTATCATTGTATGAATTTCTATATAGCAACTCAGATTTATCTCTCTATCCGGGTAGTGGTTTGTAATCAGAATTGCCCACTGTCATGGTACAATTCACTACCTATGTCTAGGTCAGTTCCACCGTCGTAGTAACCTATACCCTAAACTAAGTGCATTAAAATCGACCTCTGGGTGTCCACCATTAACCTTACACCACCTTGTTCAAGGGGTTTGTTAATTAATGTGAATTTCATCTCTTTTCAACCGTTAATTCTTCTTTCAAAGTAATTAAGGGCATTAGAATATTATTATGGTGATCAAGCATAACAATATAACTGAGAAAATGAAATTATACCACGGATTTAAGAGATAAATAATGAATTACTATGATAAAATTGTCATACAATGCTTCCCCGGGCTACTCACGGTCCTAAAGATTAAGGGGATTAGCCCCGCATGTTCATCTCAGAGTAAAACATGGTAGAGAAAAAGGGAAACATGGATAAAAACGTGATTGAGTGGTGAAACCCCTGAACGGAGAAGATCCAAGCAGTCCTTGGCGTAGGATGCACGATCTCCGGCCTTTCAGCGGTGGAAAACGTCTTCTTCAACATCAGGAACGACTGGGGTGTGCTTCTAGCTCCGTCCTTCTCTCCACACCTTCTCGGGACGTGTGCAACGGCTAATGACGTGATAGATTGCTCTTGGCCTCCGTCATTAGGTATAATCACCGAGTTATGTCGCTAAAATATCACAGCCGTCGGATTTAGATCAATCTGAAGCAAACTTGTATCTGACGGTGTCGATACTATCGACGTGATTCGATAGTATCGACCCTGCAATGTATCGACTGATCTTCTTTTCTTTTCTCTGTCGCGACTGATGCTAACTCGATACCATCGACGAGTGTCGATGGTATCGACTCTCTTAGGTGTCACTTTTGTCTTTTTCCGTCGCTGAAGCTCCTCGTGTCGATAGTATTGACTGCAGGGTCGATAGTATCGACTGTCTTCTCGCCAACAACCTGATGGTATCTCGATACCATCGACTTCTGTGTCGATAGTATCGAGTCTGCGATGCTCCTTACGGCTGGCAACATGTGGTTGTGTCGATGGTATCAACCACTGTCGATGGTATCGACAACAGCATATATTCATTTTTCCTAAAATTACAACACAAAACCACATAAGCCAAAATAAAACATATTCTTGTAATCATTTATGCTCAAAATGCCAACATAAGGGAGATTTGACACTGAGAAGGATCATATACCAAAGTAAATGAATCATGCAATATTAACCACCAAAATGAACAATAACTGCATAAAACACAAGTAAAATATGTCTATAAATGTGACTCAAAATCATCGCATCACTTGTCACCAAGTAATATATTTCCATCAAGTCATTTGACAGTATAAGCATGATAGTAGCAATGCAGATATTTCACATGGCTCATATATCCTATCAATTCTCTTTTGTTACCTCTCACTAGGCAACATAGCATATTATTACTTTCAAAGATTATAAAGTGCTTTTAATGAATATGGCATCATAGCTCTTACCTGGATATGCTCACTATTTCATAAAAACTTGCATGATTAATACAAATGATAATATGCACATTATTTCTATATCAACACAATGTACAATAATGATAGAATCACTATTTCAAGGGTTGCACCACTATGCCCTTACTAGGGTTAGGGTTTCCCTTTCCAATTCAATTAGGGTTAACCAACCCCTTTAGCTCAATTAGGAATAGTGATTCCTTATTTCATTATCTCATCATAGAGCTTCATGCTATAAAGCATAACCCAAGATTAGGGTTTCACACTATTATTTACCTTAATTGGAATTAGGGTTTACTATTCACATACCTTGATTTAGGGTTTACTATTCACATTAAAGTGTAAGTACCATGATCACTTTCGATTACATCATGTATTAATTAACTAATAACTTTGTCTTTTAACCACTTTAAGTACCCAAGGGGTTTAGGTTAATCAATCACCAAACGGTCTTGGCCACTAAGGCCCCAAACGATCTTGACTAACTCATACCTCAAACGGTCTTGCATACCAAACCTCCAAACGGTCTAAGACCGTTTGGACCTTCATGCGGTCTTGGTCTACCCTTGAGACTGTTTGGTAAAGTTGCACATTCAAGACCGTTTGCTAAAGTGGACCTCTAAGACCATTTGCTAAAGTGGACCTCCAAGACCGTTTGCTAAAGTGGACCTCTAAGACCGTTTGCTAAAGTTGGAGGTGAAGACCGTTTCCCCAAGTGTGACTTTTGAAATCGCATGGACACAATCGGTTTTGAAATCGCATGAACTCCACTTTGAAACCGCATGAACCCTAAATGGTTTGGGATCGTTTGGTCCCAAACGGTCTTGAGACCGTTTGGTCCAAACCACCTCAAAACCGCATGGACCAAGTATGGTCTCAACATGTCAAATTGAATTAGGGTTTCCATTGTTGGTTCCTTCAACAGTTGTATATATGTAATCAATCATCAATTGGACCTATCACCATCATTCAATTGAGTTAATTAGGTCAACCTTCAACTTATTTGACCCTCAATTGATCATCAATTAGGGCTTGAATCAATTGGATTAGGGTTTGGAATCGATGACCCTTCAACATTAATCAATGTGAGTCTAATTGATTTGAACCCATTGAACCATCATCCAATTGGTCATGACTTGACTCCAAATGGTCTTGGGATCGTTTGGATGACCTCCAAACGGTCTTGAGACCATTTTCCCAAGTCAACACCAAAAACCAAGTCAACTAATTAGGGATTGGATCATTGAGTTGATCACCAAATCAGCAATCGATTGTACTTCAACTTAGTACCTTTGGGTCTTCAATTGGTCAACCATACTTAACCCTAGACCTCCAAACGGTCTTGGGTGATCACCAAACGGTCTTGAGACCATTTGGGTGATCCCCAAATGGTCTTGAAACCGTTTGGGTCACTCAACCCAAATCTCAACCTTATTCAATTATCAAAACATCAATTAACCCGATTAGGGTTTGGAGGGTTGATGGACCTTTAATTAGTGAACCACTTAGAGTTAATTGATAATTATTGATAGGTGATTAGTCTACATTATTCTCAATAGACCTCCAAATGGTAAATGCTTGGTCAACACCACCAAACGGTCTTGGACCATTTGCTTCTATGGGGTTTGGATGAAATCGTTTGCAATCAAACGGTTTGAAACCATTTGAGCAACAAAACCAAACCGTTTGGTAAAGTGATTTTTTTTTGATAATCATAGAAATTAATGTCATCACCTTCTTCCTAAGATCAACCAAGAACTGTTTCTATTCTTCACGGAAGTTATAGCAATTAACCAAAAGAATACCAAAGAAGAAAACAGCCAACGATTAAAAGAGATGGATGCATTAACAATGCTTAAGGGTTAGAGTTATAAAACCCGCCTCTAGAACTGATCCAGAGCTCCAAGCTTCACAGATTTAATGGTGGATGAAGCTCCGGTAGTTTTCCAAGGTCCGTTCTTCAATCTTTGAATGAACAAGATGGCTAGAAAAGGAAATTGTGTGAAGAAAACCATGAATCTAACTTTGTTTTATGGTTTCCACCATGAATTCAAGGTAGGAGATAATCCAAACTTACCAACAGGTTTGGTCATCCTCCCTCTGCTCCAAAGCTCTTCCTTGGTTGGTCAAATCAAGGTGAAGAGAGAAAGAAACTAAGGAAACGATCCTTGGGTGTTGTTGGAAAAAGGTTACATATATATATTTATGGGTTTTCAAGGAAAATAGATAAAAGAGAGTTATCTTCTTTAATTACAACTAATTCCACCAAAGCTTCCTCCATTCATTGTCTACGTGGCCACCTTCTAATACCTTGCAAAACTTCTGCATTATCCAAGGTTTAAAGGAAAAGGACTATGCATCTTAAAGAGTTATGTGTTAATATCCATACTTTAATGAATATTGCTTTATATTAAATTAATGTGAATAGCTTCCACTTAAACCAAGATATTTTTGGTGCCCAAGCATGGCATAAGCTCGTCCAAACTATTGCAAACATATCCTTCAACTTTTAGTTGAAGGGCTCCTCAATTAATATATTTCCCTTTTGCATTAAGTTATATTAAAAAGCTATTTGTGCTTAAATTTTGATTATTTCAATGTCCAGATTCTCTCTCCTCCAAGATAGTTCAAATGAGGCACCCTTCTCATTTTCTTTGCTCTAATTCATGCCAAGAAACATTATAGACCCTCTAGAGGTGTTATTTTACATGTTGAACCCTAGATTCTGGATAAATTGCACATTACACCAAAACTAGATTTTAATGCACAAGGATTGCTCTGTAAGCTATGTCTTGGTACTCAAGCTTGAGGAAACCATTCTACTGCATCATATTCATTCTCATGATGTCTCATCATTAGAGGAACATTTTATCATGTGCAATTTGCAAGTTAACCCCTCTACTTGGGTAATTTTCACTTTAGTCCATTATTAACAAAACAATGTTTCAACATTATTAAAAAAGGACTGAAATTGAAATATAAGTTCCTCAAAAGCCTTAATTACTTTTCAAGAAATATAAGCAAGCATCTAATCACTTTATTAGGCAAAACACCTAGGGTTAGTACATAACCCAGGTCAGGAATGTTACAAATTATCCACCCCTTACAAGGATTTCGTCCCCGAAATCACTACAAAAACATATTAAGAGAAAAGAGTAGGGTATTTCCTCCTCATCTCTTCCTCTAGTTCCCACGTAGCTTCTTCAACGCCACGGTGATTCCATAGGACTTTTACAAGACTTATGTCTTTCTTTTTTAACTTTTTAATTCTTCTGTCAAGGATCGACACAGGTCCTTCAACATAAGATATAGCATCGTTCAATTCTACTTCCATAGGTTGCAGAACTGATTCTGTGTCAGGATGACATTTCCTTAGCATGGAAATATGGAACGCTGGGTGAAACTTTTGCAACTCTGGTGGTAACTCTAGCTTATAAGCTGCCTTTCCAATCCGTTCAATGATTGGATAAGGCCCCATAAACCTAGGAGCTAACTTTCCTTTCCTTCCAAATCTAAGAACTCCCTTCCAAGGTGAGACCTTGAGGTACACTCTGTCTCCAACCTGGAATTACAAAGGTCTATGACACTTATCAGCATAAGATTTTTGTCTATCCTGTGCAGTCTTTATCTGTTGT
Organism: Alisma plantago-aquatica; assembly: GCA_963693085.1. Taxonomy (NCBI): domain Eukaryota; kingdom Viridiplantae; phylum Streptophyta; class Magnoliopsida; order Alismatales; family Alismataceae; genus Alisma; species Alisma plantago-aquatica. The sequence continues at coordinate 454,225,922 of OY856414.1, forward strand.
TGTATTATTTTAATCTTCTCGATGGTTTACTGCACAAGTTCAGGACCTAAAAGGTGATATTCACCAGTTTCATACCAACAAAGGGGAGATCTACAACGTCTACCATACAAAGCTTCATAAGGTGCCATGTCAATGCTATGTTGATAGCTATTGTTGTAGGCAAACTCTATCAAACTTAGATGTGAATCCCAACTTCCTATAAACTGAAGAACACATGCTCTAAGCAAGTCTTCCAAAGTCTGTATAGTCCTTTCTGACTGTCCATCAGTCTGAGGATGACTGGTTGTACTAAACCTTAATTGTGTGCCTAAAGCTTTATGAAGTCACTCCCAAAAATGACTCATAATCTGGGGACCTCTGTCAGAAACAATGGTAACTGGGACCCCATGTAGTCGTACTATCTCATCTACATATAACTGTGCCACCTTCTCAGCAGAATAGGTTGTTTTGACAGGTAAGAAATGTGATGTCTTTGTCAACCTATCAACTATTACCCAGATGGAATCATATCCTTTGGTTTTTTTGGGTAAACCAACCACAAAGTCCATGGTTACATGATCCCACTTCCATTGTGGTATGGGTAAAGGTTGTAGTGTTCCTGTAGGCTTCTGGTGTTCAGCTTTAACTTGCTAACACACAGGACACCGCATAACGAACTCAGCAACGTCCTTTTTCAAACCAAGCCACCAATACATATCTTTCAAGTTACTATACATCTTGGTGCTTCCTGGATGCATAGCATACATTGAAGAATGAGCTTCTTCTAGGACTAACTTCCTCAATTTATCCACATCCGGCACTATCATCCTACCATGATAACATGCCATCTGGTCATCTGAATCATGGAAACCTTCTCATTTCTCATTACCATACTCTGATCTAATCTGTTGAACTACAACATCAACTTGTTGTGCCTCCTTAATTTGCTGTCACAGAGTAGGTTTTATGTGCATCTCAGCTAACAACCCTAATAACAACAATACTTTTAACTGTACATTATCCTACCTTAAAGAGATAAGCATATCCCTCCTAGAGCATACCAAAGAATTCAACTGTGCTCTGTTTAAGGCTGGTGTTGCTCTACTCAAAGCATCAACAACTACATTAGCCTTCGCTGGATGGTAATCAATTGTACAATCGTAATCCTTGATTAACTCCATCCAGAGGCATTGCCTCATGTTAAGCTCATGCTGAGAAAAGATATACTTAAGGTTTTTATGGTCTGTGAAAATCTGGAATGTCTCTCCATAAAGATAATGTCTCCAGACCTTCAAGGCATGAACTACAGCAGCTAGCTCTAAATCGTGTGTCGAATAATTCTCCTCATGTTTCTTAAGCTGTCGAGAAGCAAAAGAAATCACTTGTTTATCCAGCATCAACACACATCCTAGTCCACTCTTAGAGGCATCACAGAAAACTATATATCCTTTCCCTTGCTCAGGTAACACAAGCACAGGTGCACTTGTCAACCTTTCCTTCAGCAATTGAAACGATTGCTGACACTTGTCACTCCAGGTAAAAAGAACATCCTTCCTGGTCAACTTGGTCAAGGGTAAAGCTATAGAACTTAAGTTCTTAATGAACCTCCTGTAATAGCCTGCCAACCCTAAGAAACTATGAATCTCCATCGGAGTCTTCGGCTGCTCCTATTGCAGGACATATTCTACCTTTTTAGGATCAACATGAATACCTAAAGCAGATATTACGTGTCCAAGAAAAGATACTTCTGGTAACCAGAACTCACACTTTCTAAACTAAGCATATAACTTATGCTTTCTTAGCAAATTTAGAGCCTGACGAAGATGTTGTTCGTGCTGCTGAGCATCTCTACTGTAGATCAAGATGTCATCTATGAAGACGACAACACACTGATCCAGAAAAGGTTGAAAGATTCTATTCATGAGTTCCATAAATGCAGCTGGTGCATTAGTTAGTCCAAACGACATAATTGTGAACTCATAGTAACCATACCTTGTTCTAAAGGCAGACTTAGGTATGTCACCATCCTTAATACGCAGCTGGTGATATCCTGACCTCAAATCTATCTTTGAGAAAATGGTTGAACCACACAACTGGTCAAAGAGATCATCAATCCTAGGCAAAGGGTACTTATTCTTTATTGTTACTTTATTTAATTTCCTATAATCAATGCACAACCGCATTGATCCATCTTTCTTTTTAACAAAGAGGACCGGAGCACCCCAAGGTGAAGTACTTGGTCAGATGAAACCCTTCTCAAGCAACTCTTGTAGCTGTTTCTTGAGTTCTGCCATCTCAGCAGGCGCCATCCTATATGGTGTTTGTGCTATTGGTTGTGTGTCCGGGATTAGATTAATCTCAAAATCAATCTCTCGGGGCGGTGGTACACTTGGAAGTTCTTCAGGAAATACATCTACAAATTCCCTGACTATAGGAACTTCAGCAGGGTTAAGACTCTCCATAATAGTATCTACCACATGGGCCAAGAATGTGTAACATCCTTGCCTCATTAGCTTCTCAGCAACCATAGCCGACACAAGACAGGTTGGTAGAATCTTTCTATCTCCTTGAAAGATCCATGTGTCACTTTCATCAGTGAACACAACTTGCTTGGAATCACAATCCAAGACAACCTTATACCTTTCTAAGGTATCCATACCAAGGATTACATCGAATCCGTGCATCTCAAGTGGTATAAGATCCACTTGAATGCGATGTTCAGAAAAGAAGAGGATGCAGGGTGTTACACCCTGATCTCACATTACCCACTAATCATGAGATTAGGGCGTAAGAAGGATTAACACGTTTCACAAAAACCTCACTTAACGTTTTCTTTTCTTAGTCACATTAAACATATCAATAGGAAAATCTTACAAATTACTTAAATACTGAAACTTACACAACTTGCGGAGGCATTTCAAATTTTACTTGCTAGAAACATAAATAGAGTAATTGTCATATTACATTTACATGCGGAATATAAAGTTGACAGTTAATTACAAAACTAATTTACATATTAAAAACACTCTCTCTCCACACCATGTCCCAAGGACCGAGGGGAAAGGACTAAGAGACCACTATCTAACTAACTACATATACCTTCTACTGACTAGGGTGGTAAGATCCTTCAGATTCCTGGAACTATCACTGACCTGAAAATGTTTGAGTAGAGGAGTGAGCCTACTCGCTCAGTGAATAGTTTTTCATTTAACTATCACTAAACAACTCGTCAAGTTTATTACATTCTTTGTCATACCAGACTACCAGTCCAACTCCTTAAGATTCATGCACATCTTAGTGTTGCCTGGATGCATAGAATACATCGATGCATGCGTTTCCACAAGAATGTTTTCTTTCAAATCACTGTCTCGAGGTACACAACCTATCATGCTGATGTAACACACCATCATCTGAAAACCTAAACTCTGGTCTTTTTTCCCCTGTCATGTCACGCATGATCTGCCGTAACTCACTGTCATTCTGTTGAAGTTCCTTAATTTGATCGAAAAAAGTAGGCTTGACTTACATCTATGCAATCAAACCACTCTGTTTTGTTACCCCTGAGTCTAAGTTCAACTTTCACATTTCTACTAGCATGTCTCTCTTGAAACATGCCATAGAGAATGCATCAATTGTTGAACTTAACTTCCTACTGAGGGCATCAGCCACTACATTCGCCTTTCCAAGATGATAATCTATCGTCACATCATAAAGATAGTGACGCCATGACTTAAGAGAATGAACTACAACAGCTAACTCCAAATCATGTATCGAGTAATACTCCTCATTCTTTGCTACTTACTTCCTATTATTACTTGTAACAATTTATTTCATAACACACTTCACTTATATTGTATTTCTCCTTTTGTTCAAAACACACTTATTACATTTCATATTTATATCTCACTCTTTTCTCCAAGTCATTTTCATATTGTTTATCTACCTTTCCGATTAGCTACCTTTAAACCCTGGATTTCATTAGTGCTAGCTTACCAATCATAGTGCAAATCTCATGATTTTGTTTTATAGAGATGCTAGTATTCAAGGTCAAATCACTAGCGACATCCCTTGAACTACTACAACCCTAAACATTCTAGGGTTTAGTCCTTATCAATAACATAACGTTATTGTGTTGTGACGTTGCTTCCTTAGTTTGAAATTCAAACTTTGGATATCATAAGTTTTACTAAAGCTTCCTTATCTTATCACTGAAATTTCATTTCTCTTATTTGAACATTCAGATTAATTACATTCTCAATTTACTTTGCTAAGGTTTCATCATTTCTATCATTTCTCTTGATTCAACTAAATTTCTTATCCCGGTCTTATGATTTACATAAGGCTCTTTATTTCTATGTACTTATTGTATACTTAACTCTTTTCTTCTATTTTCCCTTTGCTTTGAAGTACATAAAAGTATTTTACTTTATTACATGATCCATTCCATGGTTGATTCTTACTATCTTAGCCCTTACAGACTGTTCTCATATCTTTTCCATATTCTCATATTTAGAAATCATATAATACTAATCATAAACTTAATATGAACCTTACGTCGTGTTCCTTTATTTACAGTTAAGGATTGCTCATATGAGGTTCCAACATTGGGCCTCCGATATCAGTTCCAACTGATTCTAAGTTGTTCTAAACTTTCTCTTATATTTCAACATCTTAATGTATGTACATTCTCACTATGATGCAGGTCTAAATTATCCAGAGTCTACTTTTATTATACTGCTAATAGGAGTCATTAGATCCCAGTAACGCATCCTGCCATCCGGACTAGGCCAAACCTGTAATCCTGAAGCCAAGAGCTACTCAGGATTAACCAACTCCTATAAATCTCAAACATGTGGAAAGAATATCCACTTAGGGCAAACTCATTTAAACATAACTTCTGGTCTACTTAATACAAAGAATAAAAACAATAAATAAATCACTTCATGACACACAACCATATAAAAGAATCATACTAATTCTACAAACTAAAATTTAATTCATACATATAAGAGCATTTCTATTGATTTCCAATCAAATAAGCAATATAAAGCAAGAGTTGCATCGCATCCTATGTTTAATCTCTTACTCCTGTATTAATTTCCGATTTCTTAACCCTAAGATTTCTAGAGTTTCTCTCTAGCCTATCCTTCCTCTGCATACCTGGCCAGGGCATCCAGAGAAGAATAGATAGAGTAGCTTGATACTGGTCAATCTAAGTATTCAAACACCTGGCCAGGGTATCTAAACACTCAGACCTCCCAGAGCTAAAGACACATCACTTCTTATCTACCTCACTTTATAACTTTATCTTTCTACCCTAATGATCCTTGACAATTCATCCTAAGCTCTCAGCTTGGTTCTCATGACCATGTCCTCTTCCTATCATCTGCAATAGTATAACAGAACACTTACTGTTAGAAAATTACAGTTAGAAGGAAGACACCTAAGTCCTAATCATATTGGTCTCTTATCATCCCTTGACCTTGACTTAGAGTAACCATGTACTCAACCCATGCTCTGATACCAAAAATGTTACACCCCGATCTCACATTACCTACTAATCATGAGATTAGGGTGTAAGAAGGATTAACACGTTTCACAAAAACCTCACTTAACATTTTCTTTTCTTAGTCACATTAAACATATCAACAGGAAAATCTTACAAATTACTTAAATACTGAAACTTACACAACTTGCGGAGGCATTTCAAATTTTACTTGCTAGAAACATAAACAGAGTAATTGTCATATTACATTTACATGCGGAATATAAAGTTGACAGTTAATTACAAAACTGATTTACATATTAAACACACTCTCTCTCCACACCATGTCCCAAGGACCAAGGCGAAAGGACTAAGAGACCACTATCTAACTAACTACATATACCTTCTACTGACTAGGGTGGTAAGATCCTTCAGATTCCTGGAACTGTCGCTAACCTGAAAATGTTTGAGTAGAGGAGTGAGCCTACTCACTCAGTGAATAGTTTTTCATTTAACTATCACTAAACAACTCGTCAAGTTTATTAAATTGAAATACAGTATAAGATCAATACTATACAGAGCAGTCCTAGTGACATAGTGAAACTAGCAGATAGTACATAACTATGAAGCATTTAATATCAGGATTTGCATATCTTAAACATAAAAACAACTATCAAGATTTTTGCACAGTGATTCTAGACTCTTAACATTTTAAATTTCTGTGGTCCTACATGATTACGTATTTTATTATGCCCCAATCATATGCAGTGTACTCTGCATATAAAGATCTGTAGCGAACTACGATCCCACCGTACAAGACTTAGTGACACACCCGGGAAATGCTAAGTCTGACTGCTCTCGTCCTGGTCTGCTACAGGACCACAGGCTCTCTGGCCTCACTGCACTCTCGAAGAGTGTAACTGGACTCCTCCTACCTGAGCACACAAGCGGAGTGTCGAGCCGTGCCCATCTGGACTGTCCTCCAGTGGGTAACACGACTACTCGGCCATCTGGACTTTCCTCCAGTAGGCCTCACAAAACTACTAGACCAACTGGACTGTCCTTCAATAGGTCTCTCTCTCCAACCATCTGGACTTTCCTCCAGTAGGTTGCCGACCGTCTGGACTGTCCTCCAGTTAGGTCGTTTCATCCCCTTAAGATTGCAGACCGCACAAAGGGGATCCTACGGTGTTAGGGCCCTTATTCTAATATTTTATAATTCTAGAAAAGCTCCTACTACATTGCAATCTCTCTCTTACTTGTTCTGGACTTTGGTATCTCTATGGTACCGAGTCTATTTACTTGAACTTTACAACACGACATGAATATCATTCTAAATTTCACAGAGTAGTATATTCAAAATGCTATAGTATACTGAGAATTCATCATACTATACATATAGGCAAATTAAAATTCTTAATAGGCAGAATGCATGTCAATTTGGCACTTTATACACTAAAATCATACAATTGAACTATTAAGCATCACCACATCTCATACTGAGAATTTTGATATCAAAATACTTGAATCATTGAACACCCTATCCTTAGGGTTTCAGTTACCTCATTCACTTATCACATGGAAACACCCTATCCTTAGGGTTTCAGTTACCTCATTCACTTATCACATGGCAACACCCTATCCTTAGGGTTTCAGTTACCTCATCTATTTGATTGCAATTCAAATCACAATACAATATCATTCTAGAACTGACACAGTAGTATTCTATTCTAGTAATTGTATTAAGCACTTTTGGTTTCCATTGCACCAAATAAAATCATTGAAACTGATCAGAAGCTGTTCTAGATCATGTATAATCATACAGAAGCAATTTATAAAATAAAATTCAAGTTTCATCAAATACTCATAAAACGCCTGATAACCACTGATATCATCAGTGCAAAAATGCACTGTTTACCGAAAAATTCCAACAAAGGAGTTAAATGATGATAACTAAATGAACTCCTACTCACCACATTTCGAACTGTCCGGGTTCGTCCAGAAAGGACTGGAAACGCGTACAGACACCTATTCCCGGGTTGTCTTCTACCTCCGGACAGCACTGATTTCAACCTCTTTCATGCACCAATTGAAGAACAAGCCCAATAAAATACAAAATCAATGCTCTTTGCAACGGATTCTCGTTCTACTCTCAAAACTGAGCCCCGTGCCAGTCTTACCTTGCTCTATTGTGCGCCAATCGATCTTCAGTTTGAACCAGTTGCTAACAGCTTCTTCTACCTTCACGTACAAGTTGAAGGAGACGATCGTTCCCAGTGCTAGACGCAGCTATAGCTGCAGTTTCTTGCTCAAAGCCCTTGGCCGAGCTCGGAGCTGCACTTAGCTCGCTGTTTCACACACCCAAACGGGCTCCTGACCAAGCCAAAGCACCGGGCCAATGGCTACTGCTGCTGCTAGCCGCAGCTTCTGCTGCTGCTTGGTAGGGCCGTGGCTAGAGCAAAGGAAAAAGAGGGTAAGAGGAAGAGAGTAGGAAGAGGAGGTAGGGGCGCCTCTGATTCGAGGCTAAGGGCCAAGAATCGCCCGCCCTAGCTCACGTTGCTCCAGGGTCCCACTGAGCGCCGCTTTGCGGCTGATCTGTTCTATCGGGAAAGATAAGGGAGAAGAGGGGGTAGCCGACCCTCTTAAAAAATCAATTACTGGGAAAATTGTAGCCAGGTCCAAAAACCTTGAAATCGTCATAACATTTGCCTCGAAGGTCTAATTCAAGTAATTTCTCTTGCAAACTTTCAAGCACGGGATTCTCTACAACCTCGAAGCGAGAAAACATGCTAATCAACTAGTAACACTTGATCAAAGCACTAATCACATATGTGATCACTTAACTTAACTTAATCATCGTAATTATGCACTAATTGTATCTTATATATTTAATTCAACTTAATCAACTTGATGCTGCACTAACCACCACATGAGCACCTAACTTATCTCAATTACTTAATTATGAACTAATCATTGTACTTACTAGTTGATCACGGAGTGGGTCATAACACAGGGAGAACATACCTCCCGCAAAACAGCAGATCCCATCAGAGAGGTTTCTAACAACAAACTATCTCCTCTATGACTTGTAGTTAGATTGCAATCAAGAATCACTCTTCGAGTGATAAAGGAGTGTGTAGCACCCGGATCAATTAAAACATATACGACGCAAGATGTAGACATATCATAATAAAACAACTCCATATGACCTGCCACAACCCGAGGGTTGATCACTGCATCAGGTGGATTCATCGCATAGAACCTCGTCATTGCCTGTGGTTGATTGGGTACTTGATGACTTGGTGTCAATGATCCAGCTTGGGATGCTTGTCCACGTCCTCTAGCATTACCTAGAAATTGTCGCCTTTGAGAACCTTGCTGACTCTACCATTGAGGTTGAGTCACACTCACTTCTCTGGCTCTACAATCCTTCATCAGATGTCCCACCTTTCCACATATGTAACAGCTTCTGATTCCTTGCTGTGGTCAGGATGGTCCTGTAACTGACATAGATGTTGAACTACGAGCTCCTTCTAGTGGTAAAATTTGTCCTCTACCCCTATTTGACATCCACTGTGTCTGGGTACTGAATCTAGATGGTGCCATTGGTGCAGAAAGCCTCGGTTTCTTAAAATATTTGGATGAGGATCCTTGGAACTGGGGATACATCTTCTTGTTCTTGGTCTATCTCTTTTCTAACACAGACCTCTCTACCCTTCTGACAGACTCCACAAAGGTAGAAAACCTTTCCTTATTCTCCAGAGCAGACACAGGAGTGGTCAACTCAGCGTTTAACCCCTTCTCAAAATGCCTAATCTGCTCTTCATCTGTAGTTTCCATGTGCAGACAGAACCGCAAAAGCTCCATGAACTTAGCCTCATACTCGCTAATGTACATTATTCCTTGTCTTAATCTCTCAAACTGAGAGATTTTCTCATCCAGGAACGTCTTAGGGAAGTTTCTGTTGATAAATTCCCGTCGGAAAACTTCCCATTTGATCTCCACACCTGGCCTTTTCCCTTCCTCCATGGTCCACCAGTGACCAGCACTCCCCTTGAGAAAATACATAGCTTGTCTAACCTTCTCAGCTTCTGGGATGTTCAGAATTCTAAAGGCCTTCTCTAGTTCAGTTAGCCACAAGTCAGCATCTGCTGGGTCATCTGTTCCCGTATATTCTATGGCTCCAACTCAATGAAGTAATTCAAACGTCTTGCCGGATCCTTGTCCTTCTGGATGTGTAGATGCCCTAGGTACAGGTATAGGCATCCTATCAGTCATATGTGTCATGGCAGTCATGAACTGCCCAAACATGGCTTGAAAGGCTGGGTTCCCCATGTCAGCTGGGTTGAACTGGGGTGGTTCAGGCACATGTTCCTCCCTTTCTTGGTCTCTTTCACCTTCTCTAGGTGCAGCAACACTACTCTCTGCAACGTGTTCCTCGTGTGATCCAGACATCTTTAATTTTATCTTCTCCTCCTATATGAGCAGAAGACATTATCAGATATACTGGAAGGCACTAGAATAGACTCTTCAATCCTAGTCCTATGTCTATGTAGACTCAGCGAACCTAGAGCTCTGATACCACTAATTGTGATACCATGTTCGGACAAAATGTTATCAACGATGCGTAAGCGATTAATTAGCAGCGGAATTACTGAAAATCACTAAAAATTAAAACTTTTCATAAAGAGATCTACAAACTGTGAAACTCTTTCATAAAGAAACAAGGTAAGTTATTTAAAAGCCAATCCATCATTACATATCTGTAATATCTCATCTTGAGAGTCATAACATTGACTGCTCGGTTAAACTGTATAAAGCAGTATACAAAAATCTCGAGGCATTACGCCAAAAATCTCAGATCTATATTAAACTATCTACTGACTCCTAGGACCTGAGAGTACAGAGATGACACATAGGACTCTCTATATACAAGACCTAACAGATAGTGTCTCCTCCTGAGGATCAATGTTGTCCTTGCTGTTACTGCTGATGTTGTTGCTGCTCACCCACTGAGGGGTTCCTTCTTCCTCGACGTCTACCTAAAAAGTTGAATCCCACGGGGGTGAGACAATTGAAAATTGTCCCAGCAAGAGTTATAACTCTCCGCCAGAAGCATTGTTATTGCAAAAATTAAAATAACAATGATCAGTAGAATTATAATTATTCAACGGCAGACAATTTATTGAATAAACTAAGTAGAACAGTATTTTCTATGCAATCATTTCAATTATAACTTGACTGAGTAACAAGTCATTTAATCAATAAGGAATATGAAGAACATGTATACTAATTATCTAACTAGGACATTATAAACAATGTATCATCAATCATTGTTTCTCGTAGTTCAACCTAAGCAAATATGCTACACGGCTGATTACATCTTACAAACATACTTATGCCCTGAGGAGATGAGGTATACTGCTCATACTCCAACCGACCATTACGAAATCGCAATTGGTACCATACATAGGTCATCAGAAGAGCCGGATTCCTATGACCTCATCCTCCTCAGTCAGTGTGAGGAACAACATGCAGGACATCTCATGTCTCTGCCATAATAGCTATCCAGGGTATTCTGGTGCTTCGCTATTAGAGTTACAGTGGCATGCTGTACTCTCTTCACAATCGAGAGATTTCTTGTTTATCTCACATCGATTCGGCATTAACAATCATCATTGGGAGATTAGTGATACATCATCCCAGCATATGCATATAATGAAGGATTGAGAGATTAAATGTTTATCTCACATCAATTCCTTCATTAGAACGTAAGGATATTCACGTCCATAACCCCCACATACTCAAAAGTATGCTCTCCAGGAGTTCCCTTAGGAAAACATATTTCACCATCATCTAGCTTCTGACGATGATGGATCTATGGTCAGGGCTCTACATGATATCATTATACTTGATTATTTAAGTATATTATGGCATTCTTTTAGCATCAGGCATGTTTTCAAACATAAACCATTAAAATAATTGCTATAAAGAAAGAGTACTAATTGTATCAAGTTCATTTCACATCTTGTTAACATTAGGATCTCAATCCCTAACCATTTCATCATTATGATTCAAGAATATGGGTGTTCAAACCCTTAAATCATCAAAACACTTGTCACCAAGTAATATATTGCCATCAAGTCATTTGACAGTATAAACATGATAGTAGCAATGCAGATATTTCACATGGCTCATATAGCCTACCAATTCTCTTTTGTTACCTCTCACTGGGCAACATAGCATAGTATTGCTTTCAAAGCTTATAAAGTGCTTTGAATGAATATGGCATCATAGCTCTTACCTGGCTATGCTCACTATTTCATAAAAACCTGCATGATTAATACAAATGATAATATGCACATTATTTCTATATCAGCACAATATACAATAATGATAGCATCACTATTTCAAGGGTTGCACCACTATGCCCTTACTAGGGTTAGGGTTTCCCTTTCCAATTCAATTAGGGTTAACCAACCCCTTTAGCTCAATTAGGAATAGTGATTCCTTATTTCATTATCTCATCATAGAGCTTCATTCTATAAAGCATAACCCAGGATTAGGGTTTTAGACTGTTATTTACCTTAATTGGAATTAGGGTTTACTATTCACATACCTTGATTTAGGGTTTACTATTCACATTAAAGTGCAAGTACCATGATCACTTTCGATTACATAATGTATTAATTAACTAATCACTTTGTCTTTTAACCACTTTAAGTACACAAGGGGTTTAGGTTAATCAATCACCAAACGATCTTGGCCACTAAGGCCCCAAACGATCTTGACTAACTCAGACCTCAAACGGTCTTGCATACCAAACCTCCAAACGGTCTAAGACCGTTTGGACCTTCATGCGGTCTTGGTCTACCCTTGAGACTGTTTGGTAAAGTTGCACATTCAAGACCGTTTGCTAAAGTGGACCTCCAAGACCGTTTGCTAAAGTGGACCTCCAAAACCGTTTGCTAAAGTTGGGGGTGAAGACTGTTTGCCCAAGTTTGACTTTTGAAACCGCATGGACACAATCGGTTTTGAAATTGCATGAACTCCACCTTTAAACCGCATGAACCCTAAACTGTTGGGGATCGTTTGGTCGCAAACGGTCTTGAGACCGTTTGGTCGCAAACGATCTTGAGACTGTTTGGACCCAAACCAGCTCAAAACTGCATGGACCAAGTATGGTCTCAACATGTCAAATTGAATTAGGGTTTCCATTGTTGGTTCCTTCAACAGTTGTATATATGTAATCAATCATCAATTGGACCTATCACCATCAGTCAATTGAGTTAATTAGGTTAACCTTCAACTTATTTGACCCTCAATTGATCCTCAATTGATCATCAATTAGGGCTTGAATCAATTGGATTAGGGTTTGGAATCGATGACCCTTCAACATTAATCAATGTGAGTCTAATTGATTTGAACCCATTGAACCATCATCCAATTGGTCATGAATTGACCCCAAACGGTCTTGGGATCGTTTGGATGACCTCCAAACGGTCTTGAGACCATTTTCCCAAGTCAACACCAAAAACCAAGTCAACTAATTAGGGATTGGATCATTGAGTTAATCACCAAATCAGCAATTGATTGTACTTCAACTTAGTACCTTTGGGTCTTCAATTGGTCAACCATACTTAACCCTAGACCTCCAAACGGTCTTGGGTGATCACCAAATGGTCTTGAGACCGTTTGGGTGATCCCCAAACGGTCTTGAAACCGTTTGGGTCACTCAACCCAAATTTCAACCTTATTCAATTATCAAAACAACAATTAACCCGATTAGGGTTTGGAGGGTTGATGGACCTTTAATTAGTGAACCACTTGGAGTTAATTGATAATTATTGATAGGTGATTAGTCTACATTATTCTCAACAGACCTCCAAATGGTCAACGCTTGGTCAACACCACCAAACGGTCTTGGACCGTTTGCTTCTATATGGTTTGGATGAAATCGTTTGCTCCCAAACGGTTTGGGAAACCGTTTGAGCAACAAAACCAAACCATTTGGTAAAGTGATTTTCTTTGGATAATCATCAAAATTAACTTCATCATCTTCTTCCTAAGAGCAACCAAGAACTGTTGTTGTTCTTCATGAAAGTTATAGCAATTAACCAAAAGAATACCAAAGAAGAAAATAGCCAACGATTAAAAGAGATGGATGCATTAGCAATGCTTAAGGGTTAGAGTTATAAAACCCGCCTCTAGAACTGATCCAGAGCTCCAAGATTCACAAATTTAATGGTGGATGAAGCTCCGGTAGTTGTCCAAGGTCCGTTCTTCAATCTTTGAATGAATAAGATGGCTAGAAAAGGAAATTGTGTGAAGAAAACCATGAATCTAACCTTGTTTTATGGTTTCCACCATGAATTCGAGGTAGGAGATAATCCAAACTTACCAACAGGTTTGGTCATCCTCCCTCTTCTCCAGAGATCTTCCTTGTTCGGTCAAAGCAAGGTGAAGAGAGAAAGAAACTAAGGAAACGATCCTTGGGTGTTGTTGGAAAAAGGTTACATATATATATTTATGGGTTTTCAAGGAAAATAGATAAAAGAGAGTTATCTTCTTTAATTCCAACTAATTCCACCAAAGCTTCCTCCATTCCTTGGATGCGTGGCCACCTTCTAATACCTGTAAAACTTCTCCATTATCCAAGGTTTAAAGGAAAAGGACTATGCATCTTAAAGACTTGTGTTAATATCCATCCTTTAATGAATATTGCTTTATATTAAATTAATGTGAATAGCTTCCACTTAAACCAAGATCTTTTTGGTGCCCAAGCATGGTATAAGCTCGTCCAAACTATTTCAAACATATCCTTCAAATTTTAGTTGAAGGGCTCCTCAATTAATATAATTCCCTTTTGCATTAAGTTATATTAAAAAGCTATTTGTGCTTAAATTTTGATTATTTCAATGTCTAGATTCTCTCTCCTCCAAGATAGTTCAAATGAGGCGCTATTCTCATTTTCTTTGCTCTACTTGATTCCAAGAAACATGAGAGACCCTCTAGAGGTGTTATTTTACATGTTGAACCCTAGGTTCTGGATAAGTTGCACATTACACCAAAACTAGATTTTAATGCACAAGGATTGCTCTGCAAGCTATGTCTTGGTACTCAAGCTTGAGGAAACCATTCTACTACATCATATTCATTATCATGATGTCTCATCATTAGAGGAACATTTTATCATGTGCAATTTGCAAGTTAACCCCTCTACTTGGGTAATTTGCACTTTAGTCCATTATTAACAAAACAATGTTTCAACATTATTAAAAAAGGATTGAAATTGAAATATAAGTTCCTCAAAAGCCTTAATTACTTTTCAAGAAATATAAGCAAGCATCTAATCACTTTATTAGGAAAAACACCTAGGGTAGTACATAACCCAGGTCAGGGATGTTACAGTGTGTCCTTGTCATCCTGATCCTAAGATTTTGAGGATGGTTGCGGTCATGCCTCAGCGACTGCATTCACATACTCAACAATATGCACTCTGAGTTTCCCCTAGGAATACTCATTTCACCATCTAGAAAGTTCTGACACTAGAACGGATCTATGGCACATGACACTACATGATTAGGGTTTTACTTGATTAGTTAATGCCAATTGGGTATATTTTAGCTACATCAATCAAGTTACATACAAACCCTAATTGAGTTCTACAAAAACATGGGTAGATTGCAACCTCAGAAGATATAAAATGTATGAAACATAATTTTTATCACATCACCACTTGGTACTATTCCATTGCCATACATGTGGCCCTGCTCATCATCATACCATTACATGGTTACAAATCCTTGTCACATCATACATAAGATAACACCTTAATTTGGGCACAAAGTCATGTCCAAGGTCATAAAACCATTCACATTGTTCCCTACAAGAAAATCATTATCTTTCCACACCTCATCAAGGCTCATCATTCCATCACCATACATGTGATACATAAGCTCATACAACATTCCATGATTGTCATAAGATAGCAAATCAGGGTAACCACAACATAGAGAGAAAAAAGTGTTCTATCATCATACTAATCACACAAGAAGCTATGTATCATCATTACTTACTTGTATTAGGGTTAGGTTCATGAGAATAGTTGCATTAATATTGCTAAACATCACTTTCATAATACCTTACATTTGTATTTATTCAAGGGCAAAGGTAAGGATATTAGATCATGTGTAACCAAGCATAAATGAATTAGGGTTACTTAAACAAAACACTGTCACATTGTGAAAGCATAATATCACCAATCACAAGTCAAGAAACATAACGACCATGAGCCAAAAATTCTCCTCGACCACTAAGGGTCAGAGATATCATTGCCCGCTAAGAATAAGGAAGGTGGGCGACCACTAAATCTAGGAAATTTCATCGACGACTAGGGTAGAACACTCAACAACCACTTAGGGTTAGGTATCATTGATGATTGATGATGACATCAAATTTTGGCGACCGACAAAGACATGATACATTGGCGAACAATTGAGATCATAGCTCTTGGCAACCACTAAGAGTCTGAACCTTCAATGATGACATAGGAGAAATCTTAACGACCAAAGAGGATGTAAATCTCATCGACCACTTGAAACAAAAATCTTGGAGACCATGCAAGATAAAAATCCTTAGCGACCAATCATGAGTCCAAAACATTGGTAACTGCATAACATCAAGATCATCGACCACATCAGAAAAATCTTGGCAACCCCTATGAAATCAAAACTTGGCAACCCATCAAGAGATAGAAAATCTTGGCAACCATGGAGAAACCAATAACTCATCGACCATAAGGTCCAAATAGATTGGTTATCATCAATAATCCAAAAGGTCATCAAGATGCATTAATAGAAAGAAGATCAACTCAAAACCCTAATTTAGCAACTATCATGGGAGAGAACAAAACAATAATTTCCAAAAGCATGCAAGGATCAAAACTTCCATCATTGAAGAAGGTTCAAGAATAAAGGGATTAGGTTCATTTAAGGTGTCATTCTACTCAGAAACTATCATATAATCACAAACCCTAAGTAAAGGTATCATCCTTCTACTTAGAGTAAAATTATGAGGCAATATCATGTGCATGCAAGGTAAAAGCAAGCAATAATCATGGATAAAGATATATAACTCACCTTAGAGATGATGTAGAAACTCCAAACAACAAGGTAGCTTGAAGAAGAAAGGCAGGAACTATAAGACCCCTGACATGGATTTTGGGGTAACCCTATTTTCTTTGGCTTAATCATGTCTTTAGAACCTTTCTCTAATATTTTGAGATGAGATTAGGTCTTGGGGAGAGCTTAAGCTTCAAGTTTTAGCTTGTTTGGATGTTGTTTGTGCTTTATGTGCTAGTTTTGGTGCAAATTGCAATTTACCCAAAGTAGGGGGTTTATGTGCGATTGCCACCTCTAGAGTGTTCCTTATCTTTATTGACATCATCTAGAGGAGAGAGAAATAGGAGGGCACCTTCTTTGAGTCTTGGTTAAGGAGTATCACCCTAGGTGGTAATTAGGGTTGATATAAGTGTTAAGTGCCTTGACCATGTGTTGTTTGTGTTGTCTCGACCTTGGGTCACGACTAAGGTAGGTTTGGAGGATGTCACTGTAAGGATCTTCAACTAAGTATTTTTGTCTTGATCCTATGCTTGAAACCTTACTCTAATCTTTTGAGATGTGATTAGGGATTGTGGAGAGGTTAAGTCTCCAGTTTGAGCTTGTTTGGTTGATGTTTGTGCTTTCTATGCTAGTTTTGATGCAAATTGCAATTTACCCAATATAGGGGGTTGATGTGCAATTTTCTACCTCTGGAGTGTTCCTTCTCTCTCTTGGCTTCTTGAGGGAGAGTACAGTGCTTTGGGGTGCCTTGTTTGGCTCTTGGTCGAGTAGTATCACCCTTAGTGGAGATTAGGGTTTTCTAGGGTTTGTGTGCCTTAGCCTTGTGACCTTATTGTTTCACCTTGACCTAGGTCATGAACTAGAACCTATTGTGGAGTGTCGTGATTGTGCCACATCCCCCTTGGTGTGGTGGTCATGACCAAGGTTGTCTTGGGTCAAGCTAGAGGTTGGAGAGGTGTGTTTCGACCTTAGCCTCATGAGGTGGTCTTGGTGTTGCGATCTCATGGTGATGTTGTGATGTGTTACGACCTTGGAACCCTAGGTGTATCATGGTCATGACATAGGGTCAGTTGCATGGATGCTCAAGATCCTACCTAGGTAGTATCATCATCTCTTGCATGTGAACCTTATGTGGTTGCATGTTGGTCCTTTTAGTGGACAAGTGTTTCTTTGGAGCTCTATCTTGTTGACAACTCATCCTTTGTATTACCTCCCTCCTCCTTTTCTATATGAACCCTCTTATCTCCATGTCAGTGGTTCTTGTTGATCATATTCTTCCTCCCTTTCTCTTATGCTCATCCTTGGAGCTTGGTGGAGCAAGAAGGTGTGCCCTTGGTGCCTGGGAGGTGGCTCATCCCTTTCATATGGTGATAGTGGTGATCCTTGGCCATCTCTAGCTCTGGTGAGTGTTTTATCTTATTTCCTTGGTGTTCCTTCAGATCTTCTATCCTATCTTCCTCCTTTTTCTCGGCCTTGGGCCATGTTTTGATAAGGTGGCACTCTAGTAAAAGAGCGAGAGTTCCTTCTCTCTTTTCTCCCTTCTTTCCTTAGTTTTATTTTGGGTTTTGCTCTCTCTCCTTAAGCTATCCTTTGACCTTGGTGTTTCTCCCTTCTTGAGGTGCTCTTGTGGCTGAGAATGGAGCTTTTGGTGGAGCTTTTCCAACCCTTGGATCATGTGCTTGGAGCTTTGGTGGAGATCTTCTTAAGGCAGGTTATATAACACCAAACCCTCTCTATTATTGCACTTATTGTTATGTTGTGTTGTTGTTTTCTCTCTTTAAGATGTTCCCACATCATGCTAGCATATGAAGCTTAACCCTAGAATTTGTTTGGGAGAGTTATCATGTGTGGTTTGGAAGTAACCCAAAACCCTAACCTTCTTGTATCAGTTCTGGGTAGAAATGATGATATGAAGTTTCTTCCCCACGTTTGACCCTTGATCTAGACCTCATGCTTGGTGCTTGAACACCTAGAAGTAAGTGAGAGGTTAGTTTTGGTTTTATTCATCTAGGATATGGTTTCTCTTCCTTTAGGCATGCTTCCCTTGGACCTTTGACTTAGGGTTTGTGGAGATTGGCTTGCTTGAGTCTCCTTTCCTGATGATCATGGTTCTTGCTTAGTTTTGGGCCTATTTTGGTGACCTAGGTGTTACCCTTGGTATGGTCATGACCTAGGAAGTTTGGTGGTCGAGACATGGGTGTGGGTGTTGCGGTCGTGACACAACCCATTGAGATGGGTGTGACCCAATTGGCTTTGGTCGAGATGTTCCTTCTTGTGGTGATGTTTGACCTAGTGACATTGGGTTGGGACCTATGGAGCATAGTAGTCTTGAAGCCCTTAGTTCCTTGCCTTATCTTAGTGGAGACAACTCTTGGAGTGGCGGTTGCAACATGGTGGTGTTGAGGCATCGTGGTCGCGACATTGAGGTGCTTGAGGAGCTTGTCGTGACACATGGTTGAAGGATGAAGAGAAACCCTAACCCTAATGTTGCGGGCACGACATGTAGGAGGTGGTCGTGACATGGTGAGGGAGTGCAGGTCGAGGTACCCATGGTGCATGTCACAGTCACGACATACTATGGAGGGTGGATGTGACCCATGTGCCTAAGTGGTCAACATGTGGTGATGGAAGGTGGTTATAAAACATATATGAACATCTAACATTCATCATGTATACACATGTGTTATGTTGTTTCATATGATCCCTAATATTCTCAAATGATGATGCTTAATCCTGACACACTCCATGATGGTGGAGGGTGGTGGTTCTAGGGTGGTTGGTTGACCCTAACCTTGTGAATCCTAATTGGCAAAAGTAGAACCCTTAACCCTAAAATTGAATAAGTCTTGTTTATACCCTTATCATAGATGGATATGATGTTATGTGATTGTCTCTCTTGATTGTGATCTTCTAATCATGCATGTGTTGTGGAATTGATTATCATAGCTAGTGTGTGCTATGATGGATATGATGTGAGACAAGGATTGAATATGCCCTTGTGAGGCATGCTGATTATGCAGGTGATACATGAATATGGTGGTTGGGCCTTATGACCTAATAGTGGTTATTCTTCTGACATGAAAAGATGTTTCCAACTGATATAATGAGGGATTGATATACCATGACATGTGGCTTTGTTGTGAATGGCAATAATATGGTGATAAGTGACAAGTTCACATCCTATATGTTTTATCTGTTGGAAGAGTATTATGCCCTTATCTTTGTAGAATTTGTTATAGTTTTATACGTTGTAAATTGATTGATGCTAAAAGACACTTAAATGAACTAACTAATCAAGTGGAACCTAATCATGTAGCCTTGCCCTGTGCCATATTACCATTCAACATCAGTACTTGCTGAATGATGAAATGAGTTTAACTCAAATTGCATATTTTTTAATATGCAGGGTGAGGACGAATTTCCCCTTACGTCCAAGATATGTGATACACGATTGGCTATAGGTCATACCCTGATAGGAGTGCAGCTTCAGGATGTAGCTCAGTGATATGTGATACAAGATTGACTGCGGGCCATACCCTGGTAGGAGTGCGGCTGTGAGCCGTAGCTTAGTTTCACTAGCATTGTGACTTGTTCCAAGGCGGGCTAGATTTGTATAGATGGACTACATGTCACTGGTAGTAGTTTGACTGGTGATGTCACTATAGGTTCACTCGTACTGACCGAGGGGGTGAGGTCATAGATTCTGGCTCTTCCACTAGACCTTGTATGGCACCGATTTTGACTTAGCAGTGGTCAGTTGGATTTGGGTGGCACAACTCAAATTCTCAGGGCATAATAAAATTCATAATCAGCCATGTAGTATGCTTGTATATGATCAAATAAGTAAACATTAGATGAGGCCTTACTTTATTTTGTAACAATATAGTTGGTAGTGGATATACATGTTCTTCATATTCCTTTTATGATGATAAGATGTTTCACAATCTAATGGCTGTTGCTTATTCTATTAGTAATGATTACCTTCTTATCATGATTATAGCTTTACTGTTGTTCTTAAATCATCTTACTTGTGCTAATAATAGTGTTGGTAGAGAGTTATATCTCCCGCTGAGATTTGGAATCTCACCTTGTGGGTTTCCCACATCTTTTTAGGTGGACGTTCACAAGGAGGTAGAGATCATGCATTAGAGGTTGAGCAGTAACAAGAAGGATAGTAGCTGGCAAGGTTGGAAGTGTTGTTGCTAGTCCTTTTGTTGTTAGAGTCCTAGAGTCGTCCCTATACACTCAAGAATTTGGGATGGTTGTTGGGTGTGTTTTGTAGACATGTTTTGATACATATTTTCACTTGTGTGTCCTATTCATGTATGGATACAGTGAATATGCATATATATAAACACACACACACACACACATATATATATATAAACATATATATATATGTTTGGAATAGGTTTTCTTGTAATAGGCTGATGGCATGCATGGTGAGTATCATGTGATGTGAAAGGATTCATATGTAAAGGTTTTGCTATTTGGATCTGAATGAAAATGGTTTTAATTTCCAATGTCTTTCAGTAATCTGTTTGTTTAAGTTTGTTTCCACGGTTAGTATTGAGTTATCTCATGGCTTGTGGCGCGGAGCATCACAGTCGCGGTCGAGACACCTCCTCCAGGTGTTGGGTCACGACCTAGGTAGTCTAGGGTGGTCTTGGGTCGAGATGGTTGATCTAGATTGGGTTGTCTCAACCTAGGGTTTGTGGAGGTGCTCTATCTTGACTAAGAGGAGATGGTGATAGGTGGTGTCATGACCATGGATGGTGCAACCTAGGAGGGTCGCAACCGCAACCATGTGGGAGTCTGTGGTGGTCAAGACTGTAAGGAGGCGGGATTACCCCCTTACTAAAATTTTGAAAAATTAACATCCATTCCAAACACACTCAAAGGTACGTTGGAATAGGTATAAATTTTCCAAGTTTATTATAATGATATGCAAAATACCAAAGTGTAGCAGCAGAATAAAAATAACTAACAATATTCAACTTTCATAAAAGATTACACAAGTACATCAAAATCTCTCATTAGGGTTTACAACAAGATACAACAAAAAGGATCTAGATAGAGGAAAGTCTAAACTACTTCAAATCTTATCTCTAGAGCAACATCTCCAAGTGCTAGGTCCATGCCCAAAGTTATGTTCTCCTGATTCAACTCAACAGCTTGTCCTAACCTAGGTGGTTGGGAGAGCACCCAACAAAAGGGAAAGGAAACAAGGTATGTGTCAAAATATTGAACAAGTACAAAAGATAACAATACTATTGAATCATAAATATATGGATTCATCACATGATGAGAGGGCCAAGAGGATGAGGCATATAAAAAAATAGATTCTTGCCAAAAAACAACAAATAATAATGAATTGCATGAATGATCAATATTGGACTACATTGACTAAGTAGGGTTGAGGAACCTACTGAACCTCAACCTATAGGTGAGGGGAGAATTAATATATTCCCAGTCACCTACACATATTTTTATAAGGAGGAGAATAAGATGTTCCCTAGGGTGAATTAACACATGCCCTACTATGGGTGGTTGTACATAAGTTCCACTACTATAGCTAAATAGTCAAATAAACCATCATGCATAAGAAGTAGTAAATTGGAAAGATAAATAGTCATATAATTGCAATATGGTAGTGGGGTTCCAAGACCCATGAAATAAAACATCAATACTAATTTTGAGGAAAGTACATCAAAAGATTCATGAGTAGAGGAAATTGGGTTCAATAAAGCCTCATTAGGGAATTAAGGTTGGTTCACAAGTATCCCAACTAAAGGGTTATATATGCACATACCTCTCATACGATTTCAACTACCAACTTTCATCACTTTATTGAGTCCAAGACCAACTTCTCCTATTCCAATTTATAACCATGTATTAGGGTATGTTATATGCATTAATGTAAAGAAAATCCCTATTTTCAACTTTTTACACAAAACTTCAATTTAGACTCTAAAAACATCACCATTGATCTAGTTAGGTTCTTCTAATTAAGAAAACATATAATTTTGTATATTTTAGAGTTAAGGTTAAAGTGTATTTCTGGTGATTTTTAGGTATTTAATTCATTTTCCAAAAACTCTTTTCGACAAAAATCCAATCAAAACTTTAGAACTATTTTTTTAGAAAGAGCATGTTTTTTAGAGTTCAAAACATATTTTCTTTTTATTTTTAGACAAGGGAATAAATAGTTATGAATTTCTCAAAACTGACCAATCATCAAACCAATCGAGATAAGAGAAGAGAGAGAGATAGAGAACACCATTTTACCCAAGATCAAGGTTTGAAGTTTCAAAGGTAACCAAATCAGATCTTCTAGAGAAGGTAAAACAACAAGAAACCAAAACCCTAGAAGAACATGGTAAATAGAGATGGAGATCGTCGATTTTAAACATAGAAGCATGAGTTTTAAGCATGTAGCAAGCAATATATGAGAAGGTGTCACGGGTTAACAACCTAAGCCCACTCCACACCTTAGGCACCAAAATAAGGTGTACAAAAGGGTTAAAGTTGCCCATCTCTGAGTGGATCAAACACACAAGTATATACATGCACCAAATAACAAAGCTTCCTTAAATAAACCAAATGTTAATTACATAGGGGCCTGAAGGCATAGGAGTTCTATAGAAGAAAACTTAATACATGAGAAAGCTACTTGTAGAAGAAAAAGAACATAAACTAAGAGTCCCATTTAACTTTAGCATCCCCATGGAAGATCTGATTGTGTTGAGCCAGCATATTGAGTTGCATCATCATCATTATAAGCAAAAGGTACCTATAAAACATTTGCAATTGGTACACATCAACACAATATATAAATATATTGTACTGAGTACGCCTACATGTCTTCAATTATACCTCTCATCATATCTTGGCAAAAGAAAACAAGAGACTTGGCAGGAGTACTAAAACTAGAAATTTAGCAAAGTATAATATAACGACAGACATATACTTGAACAAAGATGTTTGAAAAGAAACAAACGACATGTTTTAAGTTTATTTTTCCATTATATACTCATGTGTATGCCTACCAATGAGATAGATGCTTTAAGGCCTCATGATCTGCTTACCAAAGAGATAGATCATTACATATGGTGATCTACTTACCAAAGAGATAGATCACCCTCAAGCACTATGCTTACCAAAGAGATATAATGCTATAATATAATGGAACAAGCATTTTGTGTTCAGGTGTGATAACATACTTATACAAAACATCATTCAAAATCGATCATACATTGATATCTATTTCAAACAATATCATATGCCAAGTCTTTTACAAGTATAATACAACCATTCACTGATATGAGACAAATGAGGGCAATGGCATACCTTCTACTCAGAAGTGGGGAGTCCAGAGATGATCCTCACTGGTACCTTTGTCTTCCTGAAATTATAAGGGATTTGGTACTAATTATATATATTGGCCAAATCATTATTTATTAATTCTAAAAAGAGTATAAAAGGCCCTTTTTCTTGGTTAGAGTTATGAGAGTAGTGCATTAGTCATTGAGTACGAATTTGAGTCCACATTTGATAGTATCATGTCAGAGTAGGATTTCTAAATCGATTTGGTGGTCTTTAGATCATGATGGTTAATTATAATAATTTGGTAAGCCAATAGTAGGGAAAAAGAGTAGTAATTTGACTTTACTAATAAATGAGTCACATTAATTGGAAATGGACGTTCCATAATTACCTAAGTAAAAAAAAAGGTTGATCACAGGATTTTGGTGATTTAATTAGATTTTAGTATTTTCTAAATAATTAAACAAGATAGAAACATACTTGAGTATGAGTAATTATACAAGTCAGATTTAGGGTCAACTGATATCATAATCATGATCCTCATATTTTTCTGATCAAAATGCAGTACTTTTTCATATTTTTCTGACACTCCCGTTATTTATTATGACTTCCTAAGATCAGGGTATTTTCTAGAATTTATCTAGAATTGAGGATAAATCGAGAAGATAGCTAAAAACCAGGGCTGTTGATATTAAGATCTGACAGTCAGGAGTCGTTCTCTTGGCAAAATAATTCGATCCGAGTTTTTTATGTGGGAGTACCTTATTGGTCCACCTGGACTCGGTGGGTCCCGCCTTCCTTACCTTCAGCTATGGCCTTTAGCTCCGACGAGCTCCTACCAGCAGTAGGGGTCTCCTCGCATGCGGGTGAAGGTGGAGTTAGCTTTGTGGAGCTCTCTTGAATCTAGGCGGCTAGTGCTTGAGGCTCAGCTCCCCTAGGATCAACGCGCCGTCGAGAGAAGTCAACAGTTTGATGGCCATGAAGAAGAAGATGACAAGGGAGAGCTTCTGGTGGTGCTAAGACCCCGAAGAGGGACCGGTGAAGGCCTGCTCGATGCAGTGAAGTTGAAGGATGAGTCAATTAGAAGTAGAGAGGGAGGGAGCGCCCTGGTCAGTAGCTAGGTGGCAGCAAAGTGAACTGAAGGAGGTGAGCTTGAGGGTGGAGCTATCTGATCTTGCTTCGGGTGAATTGAAGGCTAAGGAGAACTAAAGGGGCCTAGGCGAACTCGAGGGTGAGTTATATAGGCAGGAGGGGTGGTAGTTTGTAGATGCCCAATCCGAGTCAGTTAGGTTTGGAGAGGGTGCTCGTCGATGGTGGTCGTGGAGGTTGATCCGGTTGCCTTCATGGGTTGTGTGAGCACTCATCGTGTTCGTGGAGACGAGGTGGAGGCATTGCCTCAGTTAGTTTCTCACAAAGTGGGTCAGAGCAAGGAGTAGGGGTCGGGGTCATGGACTCGTGGATGTAGCCACGTCTTCCTGAGTTGAGAGGAGGTTAGGGATGATCCTGTGGCTGTTCGATCCTACTTTGGATCCGTGGGTGTGCCATCGGGTGGCCAGGATGGCTCAGGGAGAGAGAGCCGCATATCGCTGACCTCAGCTCCACATGACAGGGTAAAAATACTCATGAGTTGATAAAAACATAGGTTTGTATAATGATACGATTTTAAATGGAATGAAACATTATAAAACCTTTGAAAATTCATAGAGAGAGCTAGGAATGTCCAATTGGCATGAAATTTGAAACATAAGTTCACAATAGTACTCCCTACATGTTGGAAAAATTTGAGCTCGAGATTCCAACCTTTGATTGATCAATTAATCTTTCTTTGAACTAGGGTTTAGGGTTAAGGTAATATAAAGGAGCAAGTATAAAAAGGGTAAAGAAAAACCACTTTATCACATCCTACTCACCTTAAAAGAAATTTTGTCCTCAAAATTAAACTTAAGATTCCCTTTGTTCTTGGCTATGGCACAGATGGGTCTGATCTTTAAGAAAGCATAGTCACCAACCTCGAACTGCCTGTCTGACCTGTGTGCATCTGCATATGATTTCTGACGATCCTGGGCCCATTTCAACCTTTGCTTGATCAAGGACACCTTATCAGCATAGAGTTGCAACTCCTTGGACTTTAGCATCTTCCTCTCTCTGACTTCATCCCAATGGAGAGGGGATCTACATGGCCTACCATAGAGAGCTTCATAGGGTGGCATATCAATACTGGACTGATAGCTATTATTGTAAGCGGACTCTGGTAATGGAAGGTAGTAATCCCAAGATCCTCCCCAATCCAGAACACATGCTCTAAGAAGATCCTCAAAGATTTGAATAGTGCGTTCTGACTGACCATCCATTTGGGGATGATATACTGTGCTGAAATTCAACTGCGTACCCAACTCATTTTGTACCTACTTCTATAGATGTGATGTGAACTTAGGATCTTGATCTGAAACAATAGACACTGGCACTCCATGTAGTTGTACAATCTCCATTAAATATAACTCAACAAGCTCAGGAACCTTGGTCGTAGTCCACATAGGTAGAAAATGTGCAGACTTGGTCAACCGGTCCACTACGACCCATACCGCATCATATCCCTTCCTGGTCCTGGGTAATCCCACTACGAAATCCATGGTGATATTTTCCCATTTCCATTCAGGGATTGGTAAAGGTTTCAATAGACTGCCTGACCGTTGATGTTTGACCTTAATCTTCTGACCAGTGAGACACTTAAAGACGAACTCTGCTATATCATTCTTCATACCTCTCCACCAAAAGTGTCTTTGCAGATCCTTGTACATCTTAGTAGATCCAGGATGTATTGAATACTTAGACCCATGTGCTTCTTGTAGAATATGCTTCTTAATCTCTGACTCCTCAGGTACCCACATCCTGTGCTTGTACCTTAGTCCACCATCCATACCAACAGATAGAT
Organism: Alisma plantago-aquatica; assembly: GCA_963693085.1. Lineage (NCBI taxonomy): Eukaryota > Viridiplantae > Streptophyta > Magnoliopsida > Alismatales > Alismataceae > Alisma > Alisma plantago-aquatica. The sequence goes on from OY856414.1 coordinate 454,252,767, forward strand.
GTATCTGGGGTTTAGCCAAAAGAGTTGTCATCTCCTCCAAGCTAGGGATGTTCTTTTGAGATGTCAGGAGTTCATAAAGAAGACTATGAATGATGTTGATATTTTCCAAAATAATAGTGCCATCTTCTTCTTGAAGTGACTTATATGTTAAAGGCTCCAGATTCATTGATTCAGAAGCATGGATAGATGCACAAATTGACATGTTATGACTAAGAGCATCAGCTACAACATTGGCCTTTCTTGGATGATAATAAATAGTGTAATCATAGTCTTTAAGATATTCCAACCATCTTCTTTGTCTAAGGTTGAGATCTTTCCGAGTCAAGAGATATTTGAGACTTTTGTGATCAGTGAATATATCAAAAGTAGCACCATATAGATAATGTCTCCATATTTTGAGAGCATAGACAATGGAAGATAATTCCAAATTGTGAGTTGGGTAATTGACCTCATTAGGTTTCAATTGTCTAGAGGCATAAGCAACAACTTTACCGTCTTGCATTAGGACACAACCCAAACCCATTTTAGAAGCATAAGAAAATATTACAAAGCCGTCATTACCAGAAGGTAGGGTTAAGATAGGAGCATAAGTCTAACAGGATTTCAATTCTTTGAAGCTAGATTCACATTCAGAAGTCCAAATGAATTTGGCATCTTTTCTGGTAAGTTTGGTCATGGGTAGGGCTATTTTGCTGAAATTAAGGATAAATCGATGGTAGTAGAATGCTAGACCAAGGATGCTACGAATTTCAGAGGCATTGGTAGGGGATTTCTAATCAAGGACGGATAAGAATTTGGTGTGGTCAACATAATTTTTCCCACACAAAATAACATGGCCAAGAAACATGACTTGGTTAATCTAGAACTCACATTTGGATAATTTAGCATACAATTTCTGGGCTCTCAACACATCAAATACTTTCTGGAGATGCACACGATGTTGATCAATAGAGTTTGAATATATAAGAATGTCATCAATGAAGACCATAACAAAGCTATCAAGAAAAGGCTGGAAGACAATATTCATCATATTCATAAATACTCCAGGAGCATTGGTCAACCCAAAGGGCATCACCACAAATTCATAATGTCCATATCTAGTTCTGAAAGCTATCTTTGGAATGTCACAATCCTTCACTCATAATTGATGATAGCCAGATCTAAGGTCAATCTTGGAGAACACAGTGGCAATACGAAGCTGGTTAAATAGGTCATCAATTCTTGGGAGAGGATATTTATTTTTGATGGTGGCTTGATTGATCATGCTATAATAAAAACACATTTGCATTGACCCATCTTTCTTTTTAACAAAAAGGACAGGAGAACCCGAGGGAGATGTACTAGGATGGATGAAGCCTCTATCAATAAGTTCTTCTAATTGTTTCTTGAGCTCTGCAAGCTTGACATGTGCCATTCTATAAGGTGCCTTTGAGACTGGTGCGGTGCCCAATGCTAACTCAATTGAGAACTCAATCTCACGTACTAGAGGCAGCCCTAGAAGCTCCTCAGGAAATACATCCAGGTAATCTCTCACCACATCCAAGCTCTCTAAAGGTCTCACATTAGAATCAGACACAGACACAACTGTAAGATAGGCTCTAAATCCTTTGGATATCAAGGTTTCAGCTTTAAGAGAAGAGATAATCATATTTCATTTTCTTTCCTTTGTCCCTGGTATTATCAAAGGTTTAGAATTAGATGCAAAAATGATTACTTTCTTGGATCGACAATCAAGCATAGCATAGTTGGCAAAAAGCCAATCCATCCCCAAAATTAGGTCAAAATCCTCCATATCAAGAAGAATGAAATTAGAATGAAATTGATGACCACCATAAGAAAAAGGCAAGATTTCAGTTTTATGAAGAGAGGTATAAATTTTTCCACTGAGAGTTGTTACATCCAAGATATAACCTAGATATTTTATCTCTAACCTGATCATGGAAGCAAGATTTCTAGAAATGAAGGTATGTGTTGATCCTGAATCGAATAGGGCCACAACAGGATGATCTTGGAGACATATCATACCTACATTATGATTTTCATATGAGATCATGGTTTATAAGGGTTTTCATATATAAAGAGATTATTAAAATTATTACCTTCAATCATATGGTTGTCATTAGCCTTAGCTTCCTCTGCATCAATTGCAAATACTCAGCCCTGACGGTGTTTTGGCTGAACCTGAGCTATATGAGCAGCTGGTTGGATAGGTGGAACTCCAGGCTGAGGTAATGGGGTAGGATGGTGCTGAGGTTCCCCTTGAACCAGACTCAGGTAGTTGAATCACATATGTCCTTCAGTCTTACAATAGTAACACACCATTTTCTCAAACTTGCATTTTCCAACATGTACTCCTCCACAGTTTCTGCAACTGTTGGGGTCCGAAGATGATCCCCGGTATGATCCAACTCGACCCCTACCTCCTCGGAAAGATCGACCTCTATGGTGATTTCCTCCTCCTCTTCCCATGCCATGGCTATTAGGATTTTTCCTATCCTTCTATTTCTCCTTGCCCTTGGTGATGGATGCATCATTCAAGCCTAGGTATCCCAAACTTGGTGCCTTATTCTTCCCTAAGGTTCTTTCTTGGGTAAGGGCATTATTGATGGCAGCTTCAAAGGTAGTATGGGTGGAGGTGCAAAGGTAGACTTTTATTTCTTAGTTAAGGCCATCAATAAAGTGTTCAATCTTTTCATCTTCATCAAGGTGACGAGCATGATGCTCTAAGAGTCTAAAATCCCTAACATAGTCAGCAACGAATAAAGTTCCTTGGGTGAGGTTGTTGAACTGTTTCTTCTTCTCCTTCCTAGAAGATATGGGCATGAAACAATTGGTAAAAATCACCTTAAACTCCTCCCAACTTATAGGGGCATCTGGGAGCTCTCGTGTATGGTAATAATTTTCCCACCACAACTTCGTGGACCCCCTAAGTTGGTAGGTGGAAAAGGTAACTTTATCTTCCTCAGGACATTTAAGGGCTCTAAAGGCATTTTCAACAGATAGGATCCATGCATCAGCTTTATCTAGGACTTCACCTAAGTCTTCTCCATGAAAGGCTTTGGGTTTGAGTTTGAGAAAGTCACTAATGGTAGTTTCAGGATTGGTCCTAGATGAAGAGGTAGTATTGTTTGTTTCTTTTAGGGCTAGGGCATGCATGCATTCCAACATCACCTTCTTTTGTTCCTCCCATTCACTAGTAGCCATGAACTTATTAGGGTCTGAGTTAGATTCATCACCAGAGTCACCATTAGTTCTCTTTCTCTTGGATCTAGTTTTTGGAGGCATCTGCAAGTTTGTATAAAAGATAGTTTAGAGATTTATTTGAGGTAGATCATAGTGTAATAAACAAAGATTTATCAATCATAAATATATGTTTTCTAATTTTTTTTCATGTCTTTTAGTTGTTCCCTTTTCTCCTAATCTACCCACATAATAGAGAGAGTATTTCATTGATCACAGTCATGAGATAAAAAGTAGATGAGAAGCCTAGTGTGTATCAATCACTAAATAGGTGGTTGGGGTAGTCCTTAATTGAGAAAAGATGAGAAGATAGATTTCTCTAAGATTAGGGTAGTACTTGTTCGTATTTTTCTGACACTCCTATTATTTATTATGACTTCCTAAGATCAGGGTATTTTCTAGAATTTATCTATAATTGAGGATAAATCGAGAAGATAGCTAAAAACCAAGACCGTTGATATTAAGATCTGACGATCAGGAGTTGCTCTCTTGATAAAAGAATTCGATCTGGGTTTCTGACATGGGAGTACCTTATTGGTCCACCTAGACTCGGTGGGTCTCGCCTTCTTTGTCTTTAGCTAGGACGCACTTGCTCTATCTTCAGCTTCGATGAGCTCTCGCTAGCAGTAGGGGTCTCCTCGTGTGCGGGTGAAGGTGGAGTTAGCTTCACAGAGCTCTCCCAGATCTAGGAGGCTAGTGCTCGAGGCTCAACTCCCCTGGGATTAGTGTGCCGTAGAGAGAAGTCAATAGTTTGTTGACCACAAAGAAGAAGAAGGTGAGGGAGAGCTTCTGGTGGTGCTAAGGCCCTGAAGAGGGACCGGTGAAGGCTTGCTCGATGCAATGAAGTTGAAGGGTGAGTCAATTAGAAGTAGAGAGGGAGAGAGCACCCTAGTCAGTAGCTAGGTGGTAGTAGAGTGAACAGAAGGAGGTGAGCTTGAGGGTGGAGTTATCTGAGCTTGCTTCAGGCAAATTGAAGGCTAAGGAGAACTAAAGGGTCCTAGGCGAAGCTCGAGGGTGAGTTATATATGCAGGAGGGGTGGTAGTTTGTAGACGCCCAATCTGAGTCAGTTAGGTTTGGAGAGGGTTCTCGTCGATGGTGGTTGTGGAGGTTGATCTGGTCACCTTCGACTACTACATTTTTGGCCAATAACGTCGCTGCCCTTAGCGTCATTTTTTATATAATAATCGACCTAATACACTATTGCATCAGTTTTATCATAAAAACTGACCCATTAGGTTTCCTGCGGAAAACATTTGCTTGATTTTGGCTTCGTGCCTCAATCTATAGGGTCGGTTTTTCCAAATAACCGACCTTATAGAGTCAACAAAAAATGCGGGCACCGCTTTGGACCTGTTGGCTCAGTTTTCTGAAAATAACCGACCTTGTATCATAACTCTACAGGGTCGGTTTTTTAGGACACCCGACCTTACAGGTGGTCCTGAAAAATGTGAGCACCACTTCACCTATAGCGTCAGTGTTTACTACATAATCGACGCTATAGGTTCCTGAAACACAGGCACCACTTCACATGTAGCGTCAGTTTTCTCTATTAACCAACTCTATAGGTCTGACTACTAAGTGTTACCAGAACCAACTTTTTTCATTCATCAATCGCGTGAATGCTAGCAAGCTGCCACTGTCGTAAGGATCGTTGACGTCGCCGCCACTTTAGGGATTGTAGAGAAGGGCTCCTGCTACTTCTGCGGAGGTCCGAAGACCACCCCTTGCTGCCGCACCTGCGAGGAAAGGCCTCGCCACCGCCACCCGATCACAACGTAAGCGTCCCGCTCAATTTGTTGATGGTCTTCTCGTGCTTGTTGAGCTGCACCACAACAATGAATGCCACGGCCTCGATGATGACAGGTTGGGAGTGGTGGTATCGAGGCTCCCCTCCGCCCGGCAGTGGATAAGAGGCAGGGAGAGGAGTGGGATGGAGGAGGGTGGAGGGGGAGAAAAGGGAGGTAGTAGCACAAGGTAAAGGTGGTGAACGACATGAATGAATGGAGGGAAGGCCAGTTTTCTATTTTCTTCTTATTTTCATGCCGCGATTGAGGAGAGGTTGGGAGTGAATATATTTGTTAGGTAGCACGGCCGTGTTGGGAAGAACGACTGTGGTGATGGCACGGCCATGATGGGTAGCATGGCCATGGTGGTTTGCATTTGTTAATTCTTCCTACTCCTCTAAAATTGATGTATATTGACCCCTAATTAATACATTATAACAGAATTGAATCATGCATTTGTGTTGTTGCAGGTGATGTTGACTTCTTATTGACTTGCATATATTTCTTCTTCAACCTTCAAGTGAGGTATAATATTCTCACTCTCCCAATGTGCTATTAGGCTTCATTTTGATTCAAATCTTTAATACATACGATAGCGCTTGGTAGACATTCCAGAAATATGAGGGTAGACATTGTGTAGTCTCAGATTGACACTTTGGAGTTTATAGATGAGATCATCGATGCATGATGTTTAACTTAATATATAAATATGACAATAATACATTTATGTATCAACTTAGAAACTCATTCAAAATTTACTCATTAGGAGTAAATTTTGGATAGTCCCCGGTCTGGGACTGTTTTTGGATATTTAATCTCACTTAGGATGTAACTGTATAATGTATGTTTAGTTTTGAAGAAAATTTTAGTAGGATTTCCTCATTTTTTCTCTGGGTACATATGTGAGTGGTTATTTTCCATTTACATCGGTGTACTTGGAGAACTTAGGGGAAATGCTGCCAATTTTTTTTTCAAGACTAAACATACATTATATAGTTGCTAGTGAGATTAAATATTCAAAAATGGGATAGGTGGTACACTTTAGTATAAAAGTAATTAACATCCTATCAATAAAAACTTACAACTTATAATATCAATATTAAATGCTTAATTTTATAATTAATTTTAATGTGATATAGAAAATGGATCGAAGTTGGATGTCTATCAAGAACCGTTGTAGTCCAAAGTTTGCCAAAGGTCTTGTTGAATTTATTAGATTTGTTGAGGAACATAGGAAACTACCTATAGATAGGCTATATTGTCCATGTGGAAATTGTGGTAATAATTTTAAAGTTGATACTGCTGAGGAAATTAAGAATCATGTCATATTCAATGGGATCATACAAGGTTATAATGAATGGTATTGGCATGGGGAGAAATTTAATTATGGATAAGAAAATGTCGATACTAATAGTTGTGGCAGAGAAGATATAAATAATGATGATAATGTTAATGATGAACCGATTCAGGATGATCCAATTCAGGATGATATGGTTGATGAGATGCTACGTAGTTGTCGGGACAATGTCATCGATCCACCTTCTTTATTTGCAAACATTATCCATGATGCTGAAAAACCGTTATATAAGGGTTGTACTAAGTTCACGAGGTTGAGTGCTGTGATGCGATTATATACTCTTAAAGCTCAAAACCAGTGGAGTGATAAGAGTTTCACTTCATTGTTGTCTTTGTTAAAGGAAATTATTCCTGAAGGCAATGAGCTTCCAATTTCAACATATCAAGCAAAGAAAATAATATGCCCAATGGGAATGGAGGCTAAGAAGATTCATGCATGTCCAAATGATTGTGTGTTATTTCAGAAGGACTATAGTAATTTGATAAATTGTCCAAAATGTGGTGCATCAAGGTATAAGACCACAAATTTAGCTAAGGCTAAAAATGGCTCTCCTGCCAAGGTGATGTGGTATCTACCAATAATACCACAATTTCAATGCTTATTTGCTAATACAGAAGATGCGCAAAATTTGTCTTGGCATGGGGAGTTAAAGGCCAATGATGATGGTGTCCTACGACATGCATCAGATTCACCACAATGGAAGAAAATTGATTTATTATACCCTCAATTTGGTAAAGAACCAAGAAACTTAAGACTTGGACTCTATACAGATGGATTGAATCCCTATGGTACATTAAGCAGCCAACATAGTACATGGCCTATTATGATTGTTATATACAATCTTCCTCCTTGGTTCTGTATGAAAAATAAGTATGTCATGTTGTCAATATTGATCTCAGGGACCAAGCAACTTGGAAATGATATTGATGTTTACCTTCAACCTCTAATTTATGACCTAATGAAACTATGGGAAGAAGGTGTTATGACATATGATGCTTCACGTAAAGAGATCTTTAGTTTGCGTGCTATGTTGTTTTTCATGATTAATGACTTTCCAGCTTATTGAAATTTGTCTGGATATAGCATAAAAGGATACAAAGCATGTACTGTTTGTGAGGAAAATATAGATTCAATCCGACTAAAACATGGTGGTAAAATCGTATATCTTGGTCATCTGAGATTTCTCTCACCAGTGCATCCTTATAGAAGGCAACATAAAACCTTTAATGGGTCAACTGAGGAACAAAGTGCTCCTAAACTTATACCAGAAAATGTTATATATGATAGGGTGAAACATATTGTTAATGAATTTGGAAAGAGTTCAAGTAGTCATACTCTCGCATGTGACAAATCTCTATACAAGAAGAGGTCAATATTCTGGGATCTTCCTTATTGGAGATCTTTGGCAATTAGACACCGCATTGACGTCATGCATGTTGAAAAAAATGTTTGTGATAGCATCATTGGTACGTTATTGAACATACCAGAAAAGACTAAATACTGCATAAAATCCAGAAAAGATTTAGAATTAATGGGTATAAGAAAAGAATTATCAGTGGAGATCAGGGGTCGCCACACATATTTACCACCAGCTTGCTACACTTTGTCAAAGTAGGAGAGAAAGACTTTCTGTGAGTGCTTGTATAATATTAAGGTTCCACAAAGATACTATTCTAATATTCATAGATTGGTATCAAAGAAGGATATGAAGTTGATAGGTCTCAAATATCACGATTTTCACACCTTAATGCAACAAATTTTACCTGTGGCTATTAAATCTATATTGTCGAAGCATGTAAGGTTTGCAATCACAAGACTCTATTTCTACTTCAATGAAATATGCAACAAAGTGATACATCTTGATACTCTCGATAAATTATAGAAAGATGTAATTGTTACCATGTGTCATCTTGAAATGTACTTTCCTCCTTAATTTTTTGATATCATGGTTCATCTTGTAGTACATATTACAAGGGAGGTGAAGATGTTGGGCCCAATTTTCTTACACTGGATGTATCCATTTGAATGCTACATGAGTGTTTTTAAAGGTGATGTTCGGAATCATTATTGTCCTGAAGGGAGTATTATTGAGGATTATGTGGCTAGGGAGGTGATGGAATTTTGCAATGATTTTTTGAATTGCAATGAAACTTCTAGCGATCTAAAAAATTCCCATCACACTGAATATTATTGTGGCAAAGGAACTACGGGAGGACGAGTGAAAGGAATCAGTCATGAGTTGTGGGAACAAGCACATTTGTATATTTTACACAACATCGATGAAGTTAGTAGCTACATCATAGAACACAATGATCTTATCAAGAGAAATCATCTCTGATCCAGTTTAATGTGGCTTGCAAGAGAGCATAATTGAACATTTATTAGGTGGTTTGAAGAGAAAGTCTTTAATCAACTATCTGAACCACCGAATAATGTTGCTGAGAACATAAAATGGCTCGCCTTTAAGCCAAAAATGGATGTCATGTCATATGAAGGTTATGACATAAATGGATTTTCATACTACACAAAGCGTCAAGATGAAAGTAGTGTAGTCCAAAATAGTGGGGTCACTGTTCAAGCTTGTTCGTTGCATTTTTCTAGTGCCAAAGATTAAAGACCACATGAAGCTGAGATGTCATATTACGACATCATTGAGGACATATGGAAATTGGACTATACAAAATTCAGAGTTCCTATCTTTAGGTGTAATTGGGTTGACAACAACAAAGGAGTTTTAGTGGATGAGTTGGGTTTCAAATTGGTGAATTTTGAAAAGATTGGTGAGAAAGATGAGCCATTCATCATGGCAGACCAAGCAAAACAAGTATTCTATATTGATGACTCGGCAAATAAAAATTGGTCTGTCGTTCTTCATGGAAAAAGATAGTTTACTGTAGATCCTATAAATGAAGAAGAATACTACGAAAAGTATGATGATTCCAACCCATTCTCAGTTGGTTTGCCAAGTGTAAATGTTGAAGATAACACTAATGAATACTATAAACATCAAGACCATGCTAAAGGAATTTTACTTGACTAACAACTCAACCAATACTAGAGGCATGTATTCTTTGAATTATTTATTTTATTATCATTCAAGCACATAATCTTTTAAATATACATCATATATCATTCAACCACTTGTGCTTTTATTATCACTTATGTTTCTTTTATCATGTATACTTGTAGGTTCTAAAATGGCAAGTGAAGATGAACATTCTGAGCATGAGCACCATGAGGATGGTAGTGGTGATGCTAAGAAAAGTAGAGGTCCCACACTGATGCATAGGCTGCAGGAGCTCAGAGCCAAAGGGGAGAAATTGACAGTCCAATTTGATGTCACAGGAGCACCTATTGGGGAACATGCTAGTGCTTTCAAGCATTATGTAGGGGCGACCACACACAGTAAGGTGGCAATAGATATAGAAAAATTGGCATGATGTTTCTAATGCCTTAAAAGACCTCCTATGGAAAGATATATCTGTGAGTGGAAGTGATATTATTTTAATATGTTTTTATTTATTGATTCTAATTTAGTTTTCTTGGAAAGACATATCTTTTTTAAGACAACATTATTGCTTCTTTTGTATGAATAGGGTGTTTTTCATCTAAATGAAAAAGATCACAAGAAAAAAGTGCTACAACATTGTGGTGTACGATGGAGGGCTTTTAAGACATATCTCAAAAGGGAATTTATAGATAATCCTAAACAAAAGAAGAAAGCAACAAATATATATGTTTTTATAGATCCTGAGGTGTGGGAAAGATTTGTTTCAGCTAGGAAATTAGAAGAGTTTTATGTAATAAAGATTGTGATGTATTGTATGAATCTTTAATTTTATACAATTAAGGAGGTGAATCTTTTTATATATGTTTATCAAGTATAAATTGCAATACCTCATTTTAAATGATCAGGCTATTCATGAGGCCCAAAAGGAAAGACGGGCCAAAAATGTGCATGACCATCGCTTGGGGCTCGGTGGTTATGCCTTCCGCCGCCAACTACAAGAGAAACAAATCTCCTTTGGAGAAGAGTCTAGTACAACTCAAGCTGAGCGTCCACCCCGACACTTGTAGTGGATTGATGCTAGAAAGAATTGAGCAGGTGAAATTGTCAACCCTGCAACTAAGGAGGTGGCACAAAAGATAGTAGGTTTATCCCAATTAAGTAAAGAGTAACTCCCACAAACTTAGATTTATTTATATCTAATTTATATTGTGATTTAATAATTTTATTAACTATGAATAGATTAATCTTCATGAGCAAAGGAAGGAAGGAAAGTTCATCCCAACTGGCCGCATGGATGAACTATCAATTGCTCTTGGTACGAAGGAGCATCCTGGCCGTGTTAGGGGATTAAGAACTGGCATATGATTCAAGTCTTATTTTGGCCCTTCGCAATCTAAAAGAGGTCGTGCAGAAGGTCTTACACAAGAGGAAGTTGAAGCATTAGTAGCATAGAAAGTAAAAGAAATAATGTCTTCATTTCAGCCTACTCAACCTTCTCAACCTATTCAAACTTTGTGTCTTTTAGATGATGAGATACAAGCCCATGCTCCAACTATAGAAGGTCATGGGAGCACTCCCAATGACCCACCACAACAATCTGTAGTAAGTTTTTGTTCTATATGTTGTGTTATTAGTATGATATATATATGATTATATATATATATGTATGTATATATAGTTGTAGTAGGTATCTAGTTTACCGCTTGGTATATAACTTATATTATTTTAATTCTAGGTTGGTATGAACTGTAAACTTGCAGTGGAGGTTCCAGAATATAATGTTGTAACAACGGGCAAGGTATACGACCTTGGTGGTACATTGTATTGCCAACAAATTATTGATGACATTTGTCATGTGCCCATCCATCTTGTGTATGACAGAATGGGGGACAAACCACTACCCATACCTAATTCTGAATATAGTACAATTAAAGAAGCAGAGGGTGCCATCGTGGTTTGGCCTAGACACTTGGTTATCAATTAACAAGTTTTCCATATTTGACTGCATATATGAACTTGTGTAATATAAGTATGTAATTTAATTAACAGGTTTGAAAACCAAAAAGTAAAAATTATACTAGTTGTGCTCCTATGCCCAAGCCATCTTTTATTCCAGAATCCACATTCGACGAGTTAGGAAGTAAATGTAAATGTTTGTGTCGATACTTAGCCAACCAAAGCTCTGGATTACAAATGTTGGTCAATTTAACAGAAGATGGAACTGGGAGGGACTTTGACAGTTATATTTTTCTTGATGATATTAAAGAGTTGTTCCAACATGATTGGATGAATACTTCAATATTAGAAGTATGGATAAGTAAGGATCTATCAATATAGAAAATTCCAATACACATTTTTAGCTTATTTCTATATATGAAAATAATTACAAATGTTTTACAACCATTTTAACATCCAGTAAGTATCATTATTCAATATAATTTTAATATTGAATAAATTTATTTATTTTAATGTTTGTTTTATTCTTACTCAGATCTAGACATTGGGAATTAGTGGTGGTTGTCCCAAAATTGATGACTCTTTATTATCTTGACCCAATGGGAAAAACAAAAAGGGGTCACAAATTGAAATCGCCAGCTATAGAGTAAGCATAAATTTCGTCAATGCTTCAACATGATATTTCTATTTAGAATTTCTATTTTACCAACTATCGTTTAATTGATAGGAGTATAAAGGCTTTTTGTGAAGGTGGAGGACAAATACCCACAAAATTAAAGACATTGACTTTAAAAAATGTCAAGGTAGCTACTTTGACAACTGCTTAGTCTTATATGTATTAATTTTCAACTCTTATATGTCAACTCTTATAGTCTTATCTCAACTCTATTTATAGTAGTTTACTAACATTAAGTATAATTTGTTATTTGTAGTGTCCTATACAAAATAATGGATGGGCTTGTGGCTACTATGTAATGAAATATGCAAGCTATTGTCAAACAAGCATCACATTACATTCAGACTATAGATCAGGTAATAAAGAATAACATCATAAATTTACAAGTGAGTTGTAGTCATTTTATAAAATATTAGCATGTGCATTTTCTATTACAAATCTTTACAACTCAGCCATACACACCTGAGGACTAAATGAATTCCAAGAAGAGTGGTTAAATGCTTTTCTAAATGAAGTCAATATAGCATTGAATTGAATATGTCAGCTCCATTTATGTATGTGGTTTTGGAACTCTTTCATATTTACTTTTGTATCTGACATTTAATATCATCTCAGACTTGCACTATAATTTTGTAAATTATGATGTGATTATGTGTAAATCAACTGAATATATGAATCATTTCTATTATGAATGTGTGGTTTGGAATGGTGACGGTTGAGCATCAATGCTCCCCTCTCCCATATCCTGGTTCTTCTGTTCTATTTCTGTGGATTTTTTTTTAAAATTGTACCCTATAGGGTCAGTTATCTTAAAAAACCGACCTTATAGGTATCTTGGCCGTGCCGCATAGCACGACCGTGTTGCTGTGTAGAACGGTCGTTCCACATAGCACGACCGTGTTGGGATATGGTAGAACGGTTGTGCCGCATAGCACGGTCGTGTTGGGATATGGTAGCACGGTCATGCTACCATATCCCAACACGGCCGTGCTACACGACACGACCCTTCTACCATATCCCAACATGGCTGTAGGCTCTATTGAGTCGGTTTTCTTCATGTTACTGTCCTTACAGAGCATCTTTAGGGTCGGTTATTAAGAAAAATCGACCTTTTAGGGTCTGGTTATCAACAAGCTCAATCTGTAGACTCTATTGAGTCAGTTTTCTTCATATAATCGTCCTTACAGAGCATCTCTAGGGTCAGTTATTAAGAAAAACTGACCTTATAGGGTCTGGTTATCAGCAAGCTCAATGTGTAGACTCTATTGAGTCGGTTTTCATAATATAACCATCCTTACAGAGGATCTCTAGGGTCGGTTATTTAGAAAAACCGACCTTATAGGGTTCATGTACAATTTCTTTTCTCACTTGGGGTTAGTTTTTGACAGCCTCTTGGGTCAGTTTTTACTATATAAGGTCAGTTTTCTTTGGTTAAAAAAACTGACCCTATAGAACAATTTCTCTAGCAACGACCACTTTGGCGTAGGATGAAAAGTAACACTATAGGCTTAAAAAAAACCAACACTATAGACCATTATTGTACTAGTGTTCACGGGTCATGTGAGCGCTCATCGTGTTCGTGGAGACGAGGTGGAGGCATTGTCTCGGTTAGTTTCTCACAAAGTGGGTCAGAGCGAGGAGTAGGGGTTGGGGTCGTGGACTCATGGCTGTAGCCACGTCTTCCCGAATTGAGCGGAGGTTAGGGATGATCCCATGGCCATCCGATCCTACTTTGGATCCGTGGGCGTGCCATCGGGTGGCCAGGATGGCTCGGGGAGAGAGAGCCATAGATTGCTAACCTCAACTCTGTGTGACATGGTAAAAATACCCATGAGTTGATAAAAAACATAAGATTGTATAATGATACAATTTTAAATGGAATGAAAAATTGTAAAACCTTTGAAAATTTGTAGAGAGGGCTAGGAATGTTCAATTGACATGAAATTTGAAACATAAGTTCATAATAGTATTCCTTACATGTTGGCAAAGTTTGAGCTCGAGATTCCAACCTTTGATAGATCAGTTAATCTTTCTTTGAACTAGGGTTTAGGGTTAAGGTAGTATAAAGGAGCAAGTATAAAAAGGGTAAAGAAAAACCACTATCACAGAATCCTACAACCTCCTCCTCTCTCTAAGCTTAATCACTTGCTACATCCATTAGAGTGAGTAGCATATTTGTAAAAGATCTTGTAACAACCCCCTCCCCCTATTATACCCTATTCAGGTGGAGGGCAAGGGCCATTATCAGTAATACATGACCGCATGCTTAGTAGTTAACTAGAAATAATTAATAAATTACTAATAAAAAGTAACATGATAAAAAAACTGAGGGAATATCTAAATTCGCAACATAAAATAAAATCTAACTATAACCTCCATGTTTACATGATGTCTTTTCATCTTGTGCCTTCTTTTTGGATATTCAGTTTCATCATAATTGCAGAACGATAGATTATCCTAAAGCACTGAAAAACAAAACGTTAATTAATATAACAAATTATATTGGTATGTGGGGGAACCAAAAGTTCATATATAATTGTAATAACATAACCACAACAATTATTTGTTACAAAACCCTACAGTGGTAGAACCTAGTGAATTGGGCAAAAAAATCATGGAGAGTGAGTTTGACTACATATTTATAAGAATGGGAATAGATACATACATGAAAAAAGAGAAGAGAACATTGTTTTTAGAAGGGTTTGGTTGGAAGAAGGTTGGCAGGGAGAACAAAATTTACATTCTCTTCAGAACTTCTCAACTGTTTTTACTCAACCTATGGTATACCCTCTCTTACGGTTTTTTCCCTATAGCGGAACTTCGGATACCTCTCAATCTTGAGCTAGGTACCTCATTGGCCACCTCTAATTCTAGATGTAGGTGCAATTAGGTCTTCCCAACCTGGGGCTTGACCACTTATGACCTTCCCAATATGGGGCTTGGTCTGACCTTCCTATCTTGGGGCTTGGTCCTCTAATCATCATCATGACTTTACTCATCTTTTCATTCACAATTTCTAGAGTTGGTATGTGGGTTCGAGCAAGTTATAAGCTTGACAAGGTGATAGCCATAGTCACTTTATAGATTGTAGGAATTAAAATTCATCCAAGCATTTAACTTCAAGCAATCGGTAAAACCTTAGAAATTGTCTGAAAACTAGAGTGATTAGTCATAAGAATAACCACATACCTTAATCAAGAGTATAGATGTCCAAGCAAGATCAATCAATCAACCAATCAAGCAAATTACCCTAAAAGTTAATGCAATACACCCATGTATTATTTGTTGGATCCTAGATGGGTGATATGATGCTCTAGGGGGGGTGAATAGAGCTGAATGCACTTAAACAAAATTCATTAAACCTTCAAGATATATCACAAGATAAGGTTGCTAAATAGGAAGTTTGAGTGTAACTAAAACATACATAGCAAGGGAGAGAGAGATTTAACATACACCAAGTGACAAGCTATGTAGAGTGGTTCCACACTCCAAGCTAGGAGTATGTAATTCCACTACCTAGAGAGGTCAACCTCTAGGATTTCTTAACCATTGCACTCTTATATTCATTCATAAGACTTACAATACATGACCAACCAAAGGACTTGCATATCCAATATAAAGAGTCTTCAATCTTACCAAGGACTTATCCACTTTGCAACTAGTCTTCAGCCTTCTCCAAGGACTTACCCACTCTTGCACAAGTCTTCAACCTTCTAGGAATTACCCACTCTTCTTGGATCTTCAACCTTTGACTTCACCTTCACTCAGAGAAGCTTTCACCAAGGACTTACCCACTTGAGCACAGAGCCTTCTTCCTTCACCAAGGGCTTACCCACCCTTGCTCTAAGTCTTCGGCCTTGATCTTCACCAAGGGAATCCTTCCCTTGTTCTTCTTCACCTCTCTTAGCTAAGAGAGAGAACATTCATCTTCATGGTTGAAATGAGAGATAGGGAGGTGGTGGAAGTGAGAGCCCCACTAGATATACATGTATGAATATCTCTCTTACATATTTCCTACTCACTCTAATGTACGTAGCAAGTGATTAAGCTTAGAGAGAGAGAGGAGGCTGTAGGAAGTACTCAACTATAGAATAGGAACCTCACATAGAGTTTTGTATTGAATGCTCAACCTTGGAATGAATCCCAAGGGGTCCTATTTATAGCTGGGGATGCCTCTTAGCCGTTGGCAACACTTAAGAATGAAAACTAGCCATTTTATGGCTTGCAAAAGATATATTTTCACTTGTTGCAACTCCACAATGGCTAGAAACACTTTTCTGCACTTTTCTGTACAGTGCAATCGGCCGAGTTTCTGTAAAGGTAACTCGACCGATCCCACTAAGAGACAAGACCAATTTAGGCCATCGGTCGAGTTTGTCCTAGGGTAACTCAATCGATTCTCTTAAATTAGTTTTGGTTTGCAGGGGGATCGGTCGACTTTAGTGAAATGTAAACTCGACTGATCAAAAGTCATTTTCAAGATCCAACCAGGATCGGTCAAGTTTGCAACTCGACCGATGAACAACCTGATGTGAATTTTAGAAAATGGCTTTTGAGTGCTTAAATATTTGATCTAAGTGCTCTTGATTTTTTCTAAGCTTAATTACAAGTCATACAATCATTACAAGTGATTTACAACATGATTCTAATGGATTTACATCATATTCCAAAAATGTTCTCTTGTATTGACTTTGACTTGTCTTTTCTCCAAGCTGAGATGTTCCAGTTAGGGAATTTGGAGTGTGTCTATACCTAATCTGATATCACTCAAGTAGATACATTAAACACAATTAATTGGAATGGTTTAGTCATCATCAAAACAAGGGTTTAGCCAATTTAGATCTTGAGTCAACACTATTATATTATCTAAATCATCCTTAAGACTGACTTGGGTCCCAAGTTAGGGTTTCTATGTCAACATTAGGGTTTTATTCAGGTTTGGCTTCCCAAACCCTAGTTTCCACTTTTCATGTCTCATTAGGTTACAAACCCTAATCCTTCATTAAATACATATTTCATTTCAAGGAAATTGTATTTATAAAATTATGGGTTGCTAAGCTCAAATAACTTTCAAGTTGCTCTTTTTATTCATAAAATATCAATCTATGATAAAAAAAAAACAATTGGACATGTTAAGATCATCAATTATCAGAAATTAGGGTTCTTGTTCATTTAACACATTAAAGATTTCATCATACTATAAGTACATTTTGATCCTAATCATATTTTTATTGGATTCTATAGATTTTTCTGATCGATAACCATATATTACTTGTTCCCATTGGATCATCCTTTAATTAGTTATGATTTTTCTAAATAAATCCTGTTTAGACCAATGGTAGACTGCCAACTAAGGAACATGGCTTCGAGGGCCACCTTGCCAACGCGGTTGGCCGACCTCATCTTTTTCTCTCGTGTGGAAACAATGCTGGACTGAACTAAAATGTGGAAAGAGACCAAAAGGCCTTACCTGGTCTGAAAGAGGGTTGGGGTAGTTTAGTATTTTCTCCTGAGGTTATCTTCAAATTCAACTTCTCCTCTCGTGTGATCAACCGATTGATCGAGTGGTTGACTTCACGATTCTGTCCTCCTAACCTCAAGGTTAAGGCACGATCACCTTCTTCTCACTCCAGTGGACTCGACCGTGCTCTCAATTCCACCAGGGGTGGTCTGAGTCACTGGGACAGAGAGAGGATTCTCCAATGATGAAGGTAGGCTAGGGCAGAGGTGAAGATTGAGTTCCTTGGGGCAATTGGTGGCAGAGGGATGCTCGGGGAGTTGTGGGTGATCTCCAAGATTGTTCAGGGTGTTTGCAAAGGGGATGTATCCCCCTATTTATACTTGGCCATGGTGGAAGAGTAGAGGGAGATTGGGAAAAATCTCCTAGAAGCCTCAAAACTTGGTGAAATTTGGGGTAGGTCAGTTAGTTTTGATCTCCCAAACTCATTGGGATACTTTCCTTATCTGCTCATGCACTGAGTTGTGAGGATATCATCCTCGAAATCTACCCGTTTGGTGTTTTGTTTCCTTACTTGACCGAAGATAGAGGATGAGTGCTCAACCATTGGATCTCATATTCAACAACCCAAATCTCGTGTGCCCAGATAAAAGGCTAAATAAAGAAATTCTAATTTGATTTGAAATCGTGACAATTAATGATTTTCCTCTCACTTTAGTTTTTTTTTTGAAAAAATCATATCTCTCAAACCATGCATCCTTTTAATCTCAAATTCTAGGGGAAAGTTTTTAAAGACTTAAAATACTCGTGTGCAGAGATTGAGGCCAAAACTCAAAAATAAAAGAGACCTTTCTTCATATACAAGTCGTCCACTTTTAAGAGATACATATGCATTCAAAATTCATCTTTTCTCTTTCTTTTTCTTCTATTTTCTTTTTTTTTTAAATTTATTTTCTTATTAGAAACCATGTGGAACTAAAAACTAATCAATAGTGGCCATCTATGCCACTTTATATAGAATTCTACACAATTCTCACATATGCACACAATTATCTTTAATTTCTTTTTCCTTTTACTTATTATGGGATTTATTCTATCCCTTTTCACTTCTATCCATCATTGGATTTATTAAAACAATATAAACCATGAAATCATGCATCCAAGGGAAATTTGCAAGGAAAAACATTATTTAAAAACAAAGCATACAAATTCTCATTCAAGACTCTTTCTCTTGCCTAATTGCACTTCAATTTATTTAAATACAAGAAGAATTGTGGTTATAACAAAGCTAGTCCTACATGTATATATTATGAGGCTCTCACTTCCACCACCTCCCAATCTCTCATTCAACCATGAAGATGAAGGTTCTCTCTCTTAGCTAAGAGAGGTGAAGAAGAACAAGGGAAGGAGTCCCTTAGTGAAGAAGAAGGAAAAGCCGAAGACTTGGAGAGGGAGTGGGTAAGCCCTTGGTGAAGGCAGATGACTCCTTGGTCAAGTGGGTAAGTCCTTGGTGAAAGCTTCTCCTTGGTGAAGATGAAGTCAAAGGCTGAAGATCCAAGAAGAGTTGGTAATTCCTTCAAGGCCGAAAACATGTGCAAGAGTGGGTAAGTCCTTGGTGAAGGCAGAAGACTCCTTGCAAAGTGGGTAAGTCCTTGAGTAGGTTGAATAATCTTATTTTGGATATGTAAGTCCTTTGGAAGGTCATGTATTGTATGTCTTATGATGAATATAAGAGTGCAATGGTTATGAAATCCTAGAGGTTGACCTCTCTAGGTAGTGGACTGATGTACTTATAGTTTGAAATATGAAACCACTCTACATAGCTTGTTAATTGGTGCATGTTCAATGTCTCTCATCCTTTCTATGTACGTTTAGTTGCACATAAAATTTCCCATATTATAAACCTTATCTTATGAAATATCTTAAAGGTCTAATGCATTTTGTTTAAGTGCACTCAACTCTATTCACCCCCCCTCTAGAGCAAATCACCCATCCTAGAACCCAACAAGAGCTTCATTATAACTTAGAAACTCATTATAGAAGTCCACAACTTCCCTATACACATAACCCTTAGTAATGCATCCTTTATACTGATATTGTTTACAAACATCCCCTTTAAAATCACTCATGCATCATTAAAAAAGATACATCCAATGCAAGAAAATTGGACCCAACATTTTCACTTCCCTAGTCAACTGGACAACAAGATGTACCATGATATATAAGAATGAAGGAGGAAAATACATCTCAAGTTGGCACATAGTCACCACCATTTCTCTTTGCAACCTATCAAGATTATCAAGATCAACAACTTTGCTGCATAAAATTTTGAAGAAGAAACAAAGTCTAGTGATTGCAAACCTTACATGCTTTGACAGTACAGATCAAACATACACGGGAAATCTTTGATGCATTAGAGTGTGACAATAATGAGATATAAGACCTATCAGCTTTAGATCCTTCATTGACACAAATGTAAAAATATTGGAAGAGTATCCCTGAGGTACCTTAAGATTAAGCAAGAATTTGTAAACATTTCTATTCTCCTATCTGGACACAGTGTAACAAGAAGGAGGAAATTATGTGTGGTGATCATTTCTAACTTCTATTGTTGATTCTTTACTTATACTTATTTCATGCAGGTCAATTCTAGATTTGGTGCCATCTTTAGTCTTATGTGGTATATTCAACAGAGTACCTAGGATGATGTCCCAGACATTTTTCTCTAGGGAAATCGGGAACAAACATAGGAACTGTTAATTAAATACATGTTTCCTAAAACACCAAGATTGCATCAACAACAATGTATCTAGGAAGGAAGGGTTGCAAGGTTATACCTGGTCTTGGATAAAGTCTGGTGACATTACCTGTAACATCCCTGACTTGGGTTATGTGTTAACCCTAGATGTTTTTCTTAATGAGGTTGATTATATGCTTGCTCTTATCTTTTGAAAAGTAATTAAGGCTCAAGAGGAACTTACATTTCAATTTTAGTCCTTTTTGAATAATGTTGAAAACAATGTTTTGCTTGTTTTGGACTAAAGTGCAATTTACCCAAGTTGAGGGGTTAATTTGAAAATGTTGCATAATAAAATGTTCCTCAAGTGTTGAAGCATCATGAGAATGAAAATGATGCAGAGGTATGGCTAGTGAAAGCCTGAGTACCAAGAAAGAGCTGATAAGGCAATGTTTGTGCATAAAAACCTAGTTTTGGTGTAATGTGCAATTTACCCAAAACATAGGGTTCAATATGCAAATTACCTCTTCCATAGAGTCCCTAATATTTCTTGTCATCATGAAGAGCAAAGAAAATGAGAGGGGTGTCTCATTTGTATCACTTTGAAGGAGAGAGAATCTTGATATTAAAATAATCAAGATTTAAGCATAATTGAAACCCTAATTTAATTTAATGCAAAAATAAATATATTAAATGAAGTGCCATTCAAACAAAATTGTGTTGGTTGAAAAACCATATATGTGGACGTCCTAGTGCCTTGCAAAGGCAATGGAAATATCTAAGTGAGTGGAGAGCCCACTCACATTAATAAAAGGAAAAGAATTATCCACTAACTTTAGGATATTATTATTATAAGGATTAAGGTGCTTAATTGTTTTTCTTTAATTCATGGATAATTGAGAGGAATAAGAGGCAAGGAAGATAGCCTCATATCAAAGTAAGAGGAGGGGGAAAGTGGCAAGGAAATGAAGGAGTTATCTTCTACTTTCTCTCTCTTAAATGAATTTTTAATAAAATGCATATATGCTCATTTATCCATAGCTGGAATGGGTAATTTCGAAACCACTTTCACTTCTTGCTTTCAAAACGATCAAGGGTGCTTAGGAGCAACAGGAGGACGACCCTCAACCTGTAGGTAAGCTCCAAGACCTTCTTTCACCTTAATTTCATGGTGGAAATCACAAATCAATGCATTATTTCTTCTTTTCTTCATTCAATCTTCAACTCTAGCCAATCTTTTCACTCAAAAGGTTGTAAAATGTAATCATGATTTGCACCATTGAAAACTTCAACAATTGAACTAGTTAAGTACATCAATCATTGACTCTTGAATATCCAAACAATCCACTTAGATATTGACCTCCAAACGATCCTGAGACCGTTTGATCCCAAACGGTTTCAAGACCGTTTGGACTCAAACGGTCTCAAGACCGTTTGGTCCAATTTGTCTTGAAATCGAATGGGTTCAATTAGGGTTTTCACCACTTCACTCGATTAGGATTTGCAATTGGTAGATTATCCAATCATGGAACCTTTAGAAACCAATAAATTAAATCTATTAGATCATTATTCAACACATCAGCATCCCCCCTCAAATGGTCAACCCCCTCCATTCGGTCAACCACTCCAAACGGTTTGGAACCCAAACCTCCAAACGGTTTGGTGAAACTGATTGGACCATATTGTTGAAACCTTTTGCACCCAATTTTCTTTTGATGTGTGTGCTTAGGATGACGTCATCATCGTCAAACTTCAACCCCTCAAAATATACTACCATTTCATGATAGATTCATCAATCAATCAAAGGAATTTCAAGAAGAACAATTGAATGAAATTGATTGAGGAATTGAATTCAATAACAATGATTAAGGGTTCAAGTTATATAACCCGCCTTCAAAGAAGCTTCAAAGCTACAACCTCCACATCTTTAATGGTGAAAGCAACACCTTCAACTATCCCAAGGCTCGTCCTCAAGCTTTTGAGTGAAAAGATTGGCTAGAGTTGAAGATTGAGTGAAGAAAAGAAGAAATCATGCATTGATTTGTGATTTCCACCATGAAATTAAGGTGAAAGAAGGTCTTGGAGCTTACCTACAGGTTGAGGGTCTTCCTCCTTTTGCTCCTAATCTCCCTTGATCGTTTTTCAAGCAAGAAGTGAAAGTGGTTTCGAAATTACCCATTCAAGCTATGGATAAATGAGCATATATGCATTTTATTAAAAATTCGTTTAAGAGAGAGAAAGTAGACGATAACTCCTTCATTTCCTTGCCACTTTCCCCCTCCTCTTCCTTGGATACGAGGCTATCTTCCTTGCCTCTTATTACTCTCAATTATCCATGAATTAAGGAAAAACAATTAAGCACTTTAATCCTTATAATAATAATATCCTAAAGTTAGTGGATAATTCTTTTCCTTTTATTAATGTGAGTGGGCTCTCCACTCACTTAGATATTTCCATTACCTTTGCAAGGCACTAGGACGTCCACATATATGGATTTTCAACAAACACAATTTTGGTTGAAGGGCACTTCATTTAATATATTTATTTTTGCATTAAATTAAATTAGGGTTTCAATTATGCTTAAATCTTGATTATTTTAATATCAAGATTCTCTCTCCTTCAAAGTGATACAAATGAGACACCCCTCTCATTTTCTTTGCTCTTCATGATTACAAGAAATATTAGGGACTCTATGGAAGAGGTAATTTGCATATTGAACCCTATGTTTTGGGTAAATTGCACATTACACCAAAACTAGGTTTTTATGCACAAACATTGCTTTCTCAACTCTTTATTGGTACTCGGGCTTTCACTAGCCATACCTATGCATCATTTTAATTCTCATGATGCTTCAACACTTGAGTAAAATTTTATCATGCAACATTTGCAAATTAACCCCTCAACTTGGGTAAATTGCACTTTAGTCCAAAACAAGCAAAACATTGTTTTCAACATTATTCAAAAAGGACTAACATTGAAATGTAAGTTCCTCTTGAGCCTTAATTAATTTTAAAAAGATAAGAGCAAGCATATAATCAACCTCACTAAGAAAAACATCTAGAATTAACACATGACCCAGGTCAAGGACGTTACATTACCCTTGTAGTATAATCATGCTTCTTCTTTAAGCAGTAGCTCGCTCCTTCTTATGCAACAACACTCGAACACTCATCTCCATTGGCATCCTGGTGCAGCAACACAAATAGAAGTTGACGATGTCCTCCTAGCAGAATACAATGGGCTCCCACCTCTAGAGTAGTCCACACAGACCACCAGGAACTCCACATTGTGCTACTAGAGCCAACAGAAAGGATTCATCCCTTTCGAACATCAACCTACTAGAGTTCATATGCTCTCTGGCAATTGTCTCTCCCTTGTTATCCCTCTCTTTATCAGGTATGACTTTCTTGATCTCTCTATTTGTTACCACAACTAGAGAGGACAACAAATTGTCAGAGGCAATTGTCGTATTCTGAGAAGCCCCAAGTACCCCTCTATTTATAGGAGAGTGCATAGTTAGGGTTCCCAGTCTGTGCGGGAGTCGAAAGGGTCAAATTCATGAATTTTCTAGTAACTTGCACATGACAAACCTGTCAATTTGCAAACCTTTTTGAATTATAATATATCATAATCTTTCAAACTCAAGGTGTATTCTATTAGAACTTTAAGGTTTGTGTGTTACATAAGGAACTTGAGATTCCTCAACATCTTTTAATTCTCTATGTTCCTACTGTACCTCTTTAGGTTCAATGTTTCATTATTTATCTCGAACATATTGAGTTCTACTTTTACTCCTACTGATTCCTTTGTAACTAAGTTCCTCTTCAAGAATTCAACTATCTAGATTAACACAAAACTTTGTTGCTGAGCCGGGATAAAGTAGTATTTCAACAAAATGACATTTATGTGATTTATGGACAAAGCTTTTCAAGAAACTATTTTCTTACATAAGATTTCAGTTCTAACCACTATATAAGACACATAGGAACTCCTCCCATGTCATATCTCATATGGTGTCTTTTGATCCATTTTAGGGGTATATTGTTTAGTGTAAAGCATGTTCCCATAGAAATTGGAAGATTAGCTAGATTAATTTATAATTGCACCAAGACTTAACAAGGTGTGATTTCTTCTTTCTGATACACTTTCATGATTCATTGTCATTGTGTTTGAGGTGGAGTTCATCATAATACATTATCGTTATCTCCCAGAAGGTTCTCAACTCTTGGTTTAAAATATTCTAGCATCGATCACATCAAAGTATCTTGATACTTTTACCAAGTTAGTTATGTACTTCATTCAAAATATCTTTGAACACTTCAAGAGATTCATACTTGTATTTCATTAAATACAAATTTCCATATCTACTGATAGCATCAGTAAATATAATGAGGTTCTGGTAGATACCTTTAGCATTTATTCTAAAAGGTCTATATACATCAATATGTATGAGCCCTAATAGAACAATCACTCTCCCACTACATCTAGTGAAGATGCTTTTTTTTATATTGCACAACAAATAAGATATGCATGCCTCTATTGGTTCAATAACCAAAAGAGTCTAGATAACCATCATATGGATTCTAGAAATGCATTTCTCATTTATGCGCTCTAGATGACTATGCCATAGGTATTCATTGTTTGAGTCATTGAGTCATTCAATACATGTGTCATACACATTTGTCTCTAAAATTATCAAGTATAGTTTATATGACATAGGACATTGACATATAAGACCTCATCTTCTAAAATGAAACATCAATTTATTCTTGTCCATACAAGATACATGATGTTTTCATTAATGGCAAGTGCATATTAGCAATTCAGTAATTATATTATATGCCCATGAATGATAGATTTTTAATATAGTGGAGGAAACCCTTGCTCCTTATAGTTCTATCTTATTTCCTATTGGGTCATAAAATAAAGATCTCTATCTCTTACTTCTTCCTTTGTTCCTTTCAGTGAAAAAGACATATTCCTTTTGCACTTACCCTTCTCCTTATCTTGAGTGCTAAAGACTTGGCACTTACCCTTCTCCTTATCTTGAGTGATAAAGACTTGGACTTTAGCTTACCCTCAAAACTCTTCTTGGTCTCACATTTTCCCTTGGACTCACTTCTATTGATCACCATCATAGATTTGTCCATCTTCATTCTTTCTTTGGCATCAACATGCCAAGTAGTTCTAACAGTAGTTTAGCCAAGTTACTCAAGTAGTAACACTTGATAAACTGGTTGTATATGGTTCAAATAACATTTGTAGAATCATATATGTGGTCAACTCTTAGCCTAAAAGAAATCCCAGTTAATTTAGATGTTCCACATGCCCAATCATATTGATCACATGGGGCTCTATTGGATCTCCCTATGTCAGTTTGCACTCAAACAATGCTTTGAAGACAATATACCTTTCTCACTTTAGATTCTTAAGATGTGTTACCATCTTGAGATGTTCATGTTTTCCATGTTGTTTATGCCATTCAAAGTTCATACATCATACAATAAGGTACTTAATGTCTACAACATCATTGGCATGCTTCAAGTAATCACATTTTAGCCTTAGGTGCATTTGGAGTGGGTTCCTCTAGCTCTGGTCTTTCATGGACATGGAGCTTTCACTCATGTATGAGAATACTTCTCAAAATCCTAAACCAGATGTGGACGAATCTCATTCTATTCTTCTCAAGGATTGATCACAATAATAATGTGATTGTGTTTGACATTTGATTCTACAAAGAAATATTGCAAATGTTCAAAACATTTTTATTTGTTTTATTTGATAAGTTAACAGTATTAATCAGGCCTTTAATTAAATATTGCTCCCATGATTTTGTTCAAATTGACAACTGCCGCATATCAATTTGGAAAATTGTAGTGTATAATCTTCTAATGACCCAAGATCCATATTTCATCAAATCACGAGTCATCTTTTGTTGATCGCCTACAACTTGACTATTTAGGTAGACAACATTTGTCAATTGCATCTCCTGCAACTCTTGGATAGATGATGTGCACAAATCTTTGTCACAGCCATCTGTATGCTTCTACGTACTTAATCCCATTAAGATCACCTATATATGTCAAACCCAAAAGCCAACATGATAAAATATGTACCCTTCTTTGGTAAATCTACATACCTACCATCACACCTCCATTAAATAGACGATGCACCATGCTTTGGCGTAACCTATGTGTGGTCGATCAAGAATTTCCATGTGTTTTGCTTATGGAAAGCATCTAAGACTTAATACTATATTGAGGGATTTCATACAAACACATATACATATCCAACACACATACTTAGTAAGTATCATGTACTTACTATAACAAAAAATGAGAACACGCAATAATTAAAACACACAAATGATGGTTATGGCCATCCTATTGTAGTTCCTTGGAGCCACAAGGAATTGGTACCACCTAGGGTCCACATCATATGCAACATGTTGTTGATGAAAATCTATGCCTGAACCATTCTGGGTTGATCGGTTCAACTCTTAAACCGGTCGGCTCACCTCCTGATTGCTTGGTTGGGCTATTGAAATGGTCATATGGTTCCAAGTTCAGCTTATGTCTGGACTCCTCCAACCGATCAGTTGGGCCACGAGTCGATTGGTTCATCCTCCTATCGTCTGGCCTCCTCGGTCCTCCAGTCAATTGGTTCATCCCACAAGCTAGTCAGTTTGTCTGGTGCAGTACTTCTTCTCATGACAGAACATAAATTAAAACTATCCCATTTCATATTACATTATGAAAGGGAAAACATCGAGTTACATTCGAGGGGAAATAAGAAGGAGAGCATTAATTTACATTTGGAAATAAAAAAGGGCTCGATAAGCAGGCCAAGTAACAATAGGAATAAATAACCACAACCATGCACACACAGATATATGGTTATTGACCATAACCATGCTTCACATCAACCATCAAAACTGATTTTAGGGTGACACATATGAATTTCATATATATCATATCATATATATATATATATTAGTTTGTGAAGTGTATGTGGTAATTAATCAGATATGAACATTAACCAATTTAATATTCACATCATATACAATAAAAATAAATCCAATCATATC
Source organism: Alisma plantago-aquatica (assembly GCA_963693085.1). NCBI lineage: Eukaryota > Viridiplantae > Streptophyta > Magnoliopsida > Alismatales > Alismataceae > Alisma > Alisma plantago-aquatica. The sequence continues at coordinate 454,280,073 of OY856414.1, forward strand.
GATTTAAATCCAGATACATTGTAAATTGATGTGGCTCTGATACCACTGTAGGGAAATTAGGCGTAGATATAGGTAGCGGAAACAAAAAAGATTAATTGCCTGTTTCCCAAAACAATAAGTTAGTGTCAACAACAATGTATCTAGGAAGGAAAGATTTCAAGGTTATACCTGATCCTTGAGCAAGTCCAATGAAATTACCATTGTAGTAGCATTGTACTTCTTCTTCTGGTAGCAGCTCGCACATTCTTAATTAGCAACACTCAAACAATCGCCTCCACCAGCCTCCTAGTGTAGCTGCATGGACAGAGGATGACTATGTTATCCTAGTGGCAGACAACAGCCTCCCGCCTCTAGAGTAGTCCATGTAGACCACTGAGAACTCCACGTTGTGCTACCAGAGACAACAGGAAGGAGTCGGCCCTTTTGAATGTCAACTTGCTAGAGTTGATGTATTTCTCATAATTTTCCCTCCCTTTCTATCCCTCCCTTTATCAGGTAGGACTTGCCTGGGATCTCTATTGGTTACCACAACCAGAGAGGATAACAATCATTGGAGGCAATTGTCATGTTCTAAAAAGCCCCAAGTACCCCTCTGTTGATAGGAGAGGATAGGGTCAGGTTCCCAGTCTGTGTGGGATTTGAAGGGTTGAATTCATAAATTTTCTAGAACCTGTGCACGGTGAACCAGTCGGTTCACACACCCAACCGGTCAGTTGGCGTGTGAGCTGGTTGGTTTGCTAAGCAAACCAGTCAGTTTGTGTAGTTTCTTTATCTGAATCAAATTGGTAATCAATGTACGATTAATGCACAACATGACGTCAACACCAATCCTTGATCCAATTGAATTGACAACCGAACCGAGTGGTTCATCCCATGAACCGATCGGTTGGGATATGTGACCTGGTCATTTCACTCCCTGGTTCAACCATTGATCAACCAATGTTGATTCCCATTGACCTGACACTCCAACCGATTGGTTCACTACCCAACTGATTGGTTGGCAGGGTGAACCAGTTAGTTTAGAGTCTAGTCACTCAATTTTGAACCTCAGTTGTTCAATTAAAAAACTAGAAACCTTTAGTTATAAAATTAAACATCATTCATGAATATACTCCTTTAATCCAAGTGTATCTTATGCGTGTGACCATATAGGTCTAGAATTATGTTGACAGTGAATGTTCATAACTAACTTACAACATCACAAGAAAAGAGTGGCATCTAGCAAGACATCTTTCTACCCAAGTAATTTAGAAATTTGGAGAACAACTTCAACCTACACTGTGATAAGTGTTACATGACCGTGTAGTTTCTTTGTGTCTGATATCCGGATTGAACTTGAGGCATGAAATCATCATCTTTCTCAACGTTCAATCCATGTTTCTTGAACTAGAGCAGACTATTTGAGATGCATGTGAGATCACATATCACATATCAAATTCACATGAGTACGACCATACATTTATCAATCTTACTTATTAAGATGTCCTAGATATCAATATCCTATAGGAGGGACAAATTCCATCTACATCACTCACACTCTATCCCCATGTGTCACAGTGCACCCAATCATCACCGTTATGGCAGCCCTTATTCAAGACCACGTTAGATGATGTCAAAGTACATGAACGACATGTGATGAATGGAGTGACTTTAGTTCTAAGAACCACAATCACCAATATCACTATGAGAGATGATTCTGACTACCATTCCATGGACTCCATGTATCACTCTCATGGCGGTCTATCTGATACACTGTTCTCTAACATCTACTTGTGTGCTTGACTTGATATCACATATCATGACTAATGAGACTCTTTCATCAGTCAACACACACTCTAGTCTTATGTATTAGTGTTGTCTATTTTCTTCCACAGTAATATCTGACTAGGGACATAACAAGAATGTATGTACTCTTATCATACATATGATCTCATCGTTCAGATCCTCAACCGAAAGAGATATGTCATCGAGTAACATCATTCCTTAGACATCTATTATGTATGTGTCATCAACTCATGATGAGACAAACATAATAGATGAAATTACCTTTGTTATTATAAAATCAGGTATCCAATGCCACACTCCAATCAACATATGGTTGGATCTCTGGGCATACAAACCAGCAGACTCCCACTTGCACTTAGAGCCAATCACCTACGAATCTTATTCCAAGTGATCTTAACATTTCCATCATGTTTCTACTGCGTAAGCACTTTATTAGCGGGTTTAACAACATTTACTTGAAGTATGTAGTTTGCAATTTTCACATCTCTTCATTGTAAAACATCTCATATGAGATGGAAGTGTCATAATATGCTATCAAGAATTCCTTGCCTAACCAGTAGCTCCATTGTTGTCATAGTATTTCTATTGTGTCATCAATGGTCGGAACCTCACACAAATTCACCCATATGAACTTCTTGATCCATACAATATCCTCTGATGTTCACATAACATAGAGGTACTTGACTTCTATTATAGATTTAAACAACTTCCCTTAGCTCAGAACCCTTTCCAACTTACAGTTCTTGTTTAAGGTCAAACATAAACATAGATTGTGATCATTAAATTTATTTGTCATTTCAAAAGCTTTCATCTGTGTAACCCTTTACACCCAACTCTTCCTTATTACCATAACCAAAGAACTGGTCCTTTTAGTGCATCACAAACACCTAAGGATGTTCTTTATGGTAGTCCAATGACTCTCACTAGCATTTGACATATACCCTGTTGTCATGTCCAAGACATATGAGGTTGCTATATATATATATATATATATATATATATAGAGAGAGAGAGAGAGAGAGTCAGGCCAGTGTACACTCAAGTGTACCGGAGGCACCGTACACCTCAGTCATTTTTGAAGATGCAATAATTTTTTTTTAAAATGTAAACCGTTGATTTTCTTAATTATCATAAGAATTTACTATATAATAAATTTTAGCTCATTCAGACACTTATAGATCATGTATCTAAAGGAGGCAAGAATCATGAATTTCAAATTAGTTTTGTTCGTCGATTTTGTTGTCCTTGGATGAGTGACTTACACTCATAAAAATGAGTTCAAATTTTGTATGTGACCTATTATTATTGTATCCATGAAGATTAATAGATTAGATTTTGGAAAAACATGGTCTAGATAGGCAAACACCATTGGGGTGTACGGCGTGATCTATACACTCGAGTGTATTCTAGCCTGACTATATATATATATACTCTCATCATATCCAATACATATGAGATAATGGGATGCATAACATTGAATTAAAGATAGATCCAATTGTGAATGCAAATGGCATCTATCCATCTATTCCTATTCTTCACAAGAACTAGGACACTTGTCTCTTGAGAGGCTAACTCCATGGAATCATGGACAAGTTCTCTCTCATTGAGTCTTGCATGCTGAACCCTTTCAACATCTTGCTAGTGTATGTGATCCTTCTCAAGTTGAGAAGATTTCCGGATCTATCTCTGTAGATCTCAATTCCTATCACATAGGATGCATCGCCTAAACCCTTCATAGAGTTTAACATCTGTAAGATAAGGATGTTATTCCCCATCATTATGTGGAATATAAATATGCTCGACTAACTTTTTTTTTGCGGGATCCACTAACTCTTTTGTAATCACATATACCATATTCATTCCAACTTAAGTCAAACTCTTTAACTGTCTTATCAAATAGAAGATTCCCACTCTGAGATGCTTGCTTTAATCCACAAATTGACCTTTTTAGCTTACTGACTTTAATTAAAATATTGGATTTAAAAAACCTACTAAGGAATGTGGTTTTAACATCCATATTTCCAAATCTTACAGTCATACCAAGATGCAATTGCAAGCATGATCCTGATGGATTTAACCATGGTAACTGGTGAAAGACTTGATCATGTTTAACACCTTAAACTCGTTTGAAACTCATTGTGACCAATTTACCCTTCCATGTTAGTCTTATTTCAAAGACCCAATTACACCCTATGGGTTTTACCCCTTCAGGTGGATCCGCCAAGGTCATACCTTGTTGGTGTACATGGAGTCCATCTTGGATCTGATGGGCTCAAGCCATGCTTCAGATTTTGGTCCCTCAACAACTTCTAGGTAGATAGTTGACTCATCATATATGACCAACTCACCACCTTTTGAGTTATAAGATATTATAATCTTTCAAACTTGATGCATGTTCAATTAGAACTTTAAGGTTTGTGTATTGCATAAGGAACTTGAGATTCCCCAACATCTTGTGATTCTCTACATTCCTACTGTAGCTCTTTAGGTTCAATGTTTTCTTGTTTGTCTTGAACATTTCAAGTTCTACTTTTACTCCCACTAATTCCTTTGGAACTAAGTTCCTCTTCAAGAATTTAACTATCCAGATTAACAAACAACTTTGTTGTTGGATTCAGATAAAAGTAGTATTTTAATAAAGTAACATTTATGTGATTTACAGACAAGCTTTTCAAGACTATTTTCTTACATAAGCTTTCAATCCTAATCACTATAAAAGACACATAGGGACTCCTCCCATGCCATATCTCATATGTTGTCTTTTGAACCATTTTAGGGATACATTATTTAGCGTAAAGCATGTGCCCAAAGAAATTGGAAGATTAGCTAGATTAATTTATAATCACACCATGACTTAACAAGGTGTGATTCCTTTTTTCTGATACACTTTCATGATACACTGTCAATGTGTTTTAGGTGGATTTCATCACGATACATTATCATGATCTCCCAGAAGATTCTCAACTCTTGGTTTAAAATATTTTAGCATCGATCACATCAAAGTATCTTGATACTTTTACCAAGTTAGTTACATACTTCATTAACAATCTCCTTGAGCACTTTAAGAGGTTCATACTTGTATTTCATTAAATACAAATTTCCAAATCTACCGATAGCATCAACAAATATATTGAGGTACTGGTAACTACCTTTAGCATTTATTCTAAAAGGTCTATGTACATCAATATATATGAGCCCTAATAGAACAATCACTCTCCCACTACATCTAGTGAAGATGTTTTTTTCATATTGCATAACAAAAAAGATATGCATGACTCTATTGGTTCAATAACCAAAAGAGTATGGATAACCATCATATGGATTCTAGAAATGCATTTCTCATTCATGCAATCTGTATGAATATGCTATAGGTATACATTATTTGAGTCATCCAATCATTCAATACATGTGTCACACACATTTATCTCTACAATTATCAAGTATAGTTTATAAAACATAGGACATTTCCATATAATTTCTCATCTTTTAAAATGAAACATCAATTTATTCTTGTACATACAAGATACATGATGTTTTCATTAATGGAAAGTGCATAATACCAATTCAGTAATTCTATTATATGCCCATGAACGATAGATTTCAACTATAGTGACAACAACCCTTGCTCCGTACAGTTATATCGTATTTCTTATTGGGCCCTAAAGTAATGATCTCTATCTCTTACTTCTTCCCTTATTCCTTTAAGTGAAAAGGACATATTCATTTTGGACTTACCCTTCTCCTTATCTTAAGTGCTAAAGACTTGGACTTTAGCATAGCCTCAAAACTTTTCTTGGCCTCACCTTTTCCCTTGGACTCACTTCTACTAATCACCATCATAGATTTGTCTGTATTCATTCTTGCTTTGGCACCAACATGCCAAGTAGTTCTGATAGTAGTGTAGGGAAATATGGCTACAGAATATGCATAAAAAAAACTACCATATTTTTTCATAACCAACGGATTGAGTCAATAACTATAAGATGAGAAAGATGGTTTCGAGGATATACCAGGTCCTGGAGCAAGTCCAGTGACAACTCGTCAATATTGTAGATATGCAACTATCGTCTAGTTGCACTGGGACTTATTTGACTCCTAGTCTGCACCACGGATCACATGTTGACATTGTCTTCCTTGGGGTAGACAACAACCTCCACACCTCTATAGAAGTCCACACAGACCACCTAGAACTCATGTCGTCTTACTAGAACAGATAGGAAGGAATTGCCCCTCCCGTTGTGTACTAGTCATCAACTTGGTCTCCCACAATCGTTTCTCCCTTGCTATCCCTCCCTCTAACGGGTAGGACTTGCTTGGGCTCTCTATTGGTTACCAAAACCAGAGAGGACAACAATTGTCGGAGGCAATTGAGTTGTATTCTGGAAAGCCCCTAGTACCCCTCTATTTATAGGAGAGGTTAGGGTATGGGTTCCCAATATGTGTGGGAGTGGAAGGGATCATAAGATCTTGAACTCTCACAACCTGCACTCACCGAACTAGTCGGTTGGTAGCTGAGACGGTTGTATGGCACACAAGCTGATCATTTCTCTTAGTGAGATGGTCATTTTGTAGTTTCCCAATCGCACACGAATTTGGCATTTGTTTCCAATTAATGCTAAACATCGATTCCTTACATTAATAGAATTATGAAATCAAAACGATTATACTTTCTCATGAATTCTGGAAAGATACTAGAACCTTCCTTCAGCCCAACTGAGCCAATCAGTTTGCCAGGTGACTAGGCCATCTTGCTCTGCCTGAGCCGATCGATTCACCCAGTGAGTCAATCAGTTGGTACCCATTTTCTGCAGAACATTAACCAATTGTGTTCCAATCAACATGATCATCTCAACACTTGAGCTTATTGTTTGGCACTCCAAACGGTCATCTCACTGAGTGAGTCGATTGCTTGGCAGTGCAATTAGTTGATCTATTGCATGAGTTGAATACCTAAACACTTTAGTAATCAATACAATCATCATTTAAGATCAAACTTCTCTTCTAAGTGAGGACCTATGTGTGTGACCCTATAGGTCCCATATTATGTTGGCAGTGAATGTCCATAACAACTTATGACATCACAAACAATGAGCGGTGCCTAGTCGCAGATCAATGCTACCCAAGTAAATGGAAAATTGGAGAATAACTTCAACCTACAATTTGTGTATGGTGTTATAGTGTTTGTATAGTTCCTTTGTCAATAATATCCAGATTGAACTTGAGGCATGGAGTAGTCATCCTCTTCAACATTCAATCTTGTTCCTTGAACCAGAGCATAATGTCTGAGATATATGTAAGCCCAATATCATATATTTACTCGCATGTGCATGGCCATGCATATGTGAGTCAATATCACTAATCAAGAGGCCTAGGATGTCATACTCTTGTCGGAGGGACAAATCTCATCTGCATCACTCACAGTCAATCCCTATGTGTAACAGTCACCAAATCATCACCTTTATAATAACTCATATTTCAAGATTATGTTTGATGATGTCAAAGCATTCCAAACGACATGTGATGAGTGCAGTGACTTCAGATCTAAGAACCACAATCAACACCATCACTATGAGAACTGACAATGACTATCATGGAAATGGTTTCCATGTGTCAGTCTCATGGTGGGTTTGTCTGATACACTATTCCCTAACATGTATCTGTGTGCTTGGTTTGATATTGCCATATCGTGATTAATGAGATTTTGTCATCAACAATCTCACACTCTAATCTTATGTATTACTATTGTTTATCAACCTTCCACAATAATAACCGATCATGGACATAATGAGAATATATATATATATACACATATATATATTTATATATATATATACACACTCTTAACATATGTATGATCGCACTTCTAGTCACATACTTGAAGACATACTTCATTGAGTAATTCATTCTGTAGACATTTATAATGTTACATCATTATATCATAACTGGATTAAACAAAATAAATTAGAAGCTTGCCTTTACTCGTTAATCAAATCATTTACATATTATGCCTTTACAGTCATCATATTATTGGCTCTCTGCACATACATAACAATAAGTATTTTATCCAAGTTACTCGAGTAGTAACACTTGATAAACTGGTTTTATATGATACAAACAATGTTTGTAGAATCATATTTGTGGTCAACTCTTAACCTAAGAGAAATCCCAATCACTTCTTATGTTCCACATTCCCAATCATATTCATCACATGGGGCTCTACCAGATATCCTTCTGTGAGTTTGCACCCAAACACTGCTTTGAAGACATTATACTGCTTTACATGATTCTTAAGATGTGTTACCATCTCAACAATGTTCATGTTTTCCATGTTATTCATGCAATTCATAGTTCATACATCATATCATAAGGTAATTAATGTCTATGACATTATTGACATGCTTCAAGTAAGCATCCAGTTTAGTCTTAGGTGCATTTGGAGTGGGTTCCTCTAGTTCTAGTCTTTCAAGGACATAGAGCTTCACTCATTTATGAGAATACTTCTCAAAATAATAAACCAAATGTGGAAGAAAATCTCATTTTTTCCCTTCTCAAGGACTGATCGCAATAATAACATGATTGTGTTTGACATTTAATTCTGCAAATAAATATTGCAACTTTTTAAAATATTTTTTTATTTGTTTGATTTGATAAGTTAACAATATCTTAATTAGGCTTTTAATTAATTATCGCTCCCACTATTTTGTTCATATTTACAACCCACACATATCAATTTGGAAGATTGCAGTTTACAATCTTCTAGTGAGCCAAGATCCATATTTCATCAAATCATGAGTTAGCTTTAGCTGATCACCCACAACATGACTATTTAGGTAGACAACATTTGTTAATTGCATCTCTTGCAACTCTTGGATAGATGATGTGCACAACTCTTTGTCACAATCATTTGTATGCTTCTAGGTACTTAATCCCATTAAGATTAACTAGTTAAGCGTGACCCAAAAGCCAACACGATAGAGTACGCACCCTGCTTTGGCAGATCTACATACCTACCATCACACTTCTACGAGATAGACAGTGCGCCATGCTTTGGCATAACATAAGCTTGGTCAATCAAGCTTTTTGTGTGTGTCAATTATGGAAAGTATCTAAGATTGAACATTATATTGAGGGATTTCTTATAGATACATATACATATCCAATCGCCACATACTTAGCACATATCAAATACATGATATAATCATAAATAAGAACATACGATAATTAAAACACACAAGTGATGGTTATGGCCATCCTATTGTAATTTATTGAAGCCATAAGGAATTACCACCACCTAGGTTCCACATCATATGCAACCTATAATTGATGAAGATATGTGCTCAAATCATTATGGGTTCATCGGTTCGACTCTTGAACCGGTTGGCTTGCCTCTTAGTCGCTCGATTGGGCTCTTGAATGGTCGTCTAGTTCTAGTTTCAACTAATGTCTGGACTCCTCCAGCCAATCAGTTGGGCCACCAGTCGATCGATTCATCCTCTTGTCATCTGGCCTCCTCGGTCCTCCAATCGATCGGTTCATCTCACGAGTCGGTCACTTCATCTGGAGAAAAACTACTTCTCATGACAAAACATAAATGAAAACTATCCTATTTCATATTACATTGTGAAAGGAAAAACTTTGAGTTACATTTGAGGGGAAATGGGAAGGAGAGCATTAATTTACATTTGAAAATAAGAGAGAGGCTTGGTACACAGACCGAGTAACAATACGAATATATAACCACAACCATGCACACACATATATAGGGTTATTGGTCATATCCATGCTTCACATCCATCATCAAAACTGATTTTAGGGTGACACATGTGAATTGTATATATATCATACACACACATACATATATATATGTATATATACATGACTGTTCATTCAATACATAACGGGTAGCCTGAATTTTCACTACCCGCCAGCCAAAAAAGTAACTATACAGTTAGAAAAGTAACTCGATGGACAAAAAAGTAACTATGATGATAAAAAAGTAACTATATGACTAAAAAAGAAAATCTGGGAAGAATACACATCAAATATATATGTAATTGTATATTTGAATCTGTCATTGCAAATGTAACTATCTATGCATGAGAAGTAACAGTTTGCAAGGTAAAGTAACCCTCTACATGTGTAAAGTAAGAAACTCAAAAAAAGTAACCAAAATAGGGGGCGGGTAGCTACCCGCACGGGAATTAAAGATGGGCCCTATATATATTAATATATATATAAGTTTGTGGTCTATGTGGTAATTAATCAGATATGCACATTAATCATTTTAATATTCACATCGTATGTAATAAAAATAAAGCTGATCATATCAGTTTAAATCTGATAACACCATAAATTGGCGTGGCTTTGATACCACTATAGGGGAATTGGGTGCATATATAGGCAGCGGAAACAAAAAAATTAAATGCCCATTTCCCAAAACAACCTTATAAAATCTGATTGCACATGACATGACTTTTGATTTCATCAACAATGTCAACTTTCAAGTTGTTACCATGATTCCTACATGATCAATAGAACCTATGTCCAGGTCATTTCCTATGTTCCTCTACAAATCACATAAATTGATCAAGACCAACAATAAACTCGTGAGTGTTGTGATTTGAAATGGACATCCATGATTGGAACATTTTATGATCTTAGGGAAAACAAGTGTCGACTTAGGTGTTAGCTATGTCATTTATAAAATAAAATATGTTTGAATTGAATCAGGGTTCAACATCTAGGGTTTAGGGTTTAGGATTAGGGTTTAGAGATTAAGGTTTAGGGGTAAGGATTTAGGATTTAAGGTTTATGGTTTAGGATTTAGGGTTTCCAGGCCAACAAACTAAGGGATTATTATTTAGCGTATAGGGTTTACAGTTTATAAATGAATGTGTACCACCTATCCCATTCTTGAACACCTAATCTCATTAGTAAGTGTATAATGTGTATTTGCTTTTTAAGAATATTTTGGCTGCATTTCCTTGTAGTTATCTAAGTACACTAATGTGGATGTTTAAATACCCATTTACATATGTACTAAGAGAACATATGGGGAAGTGTTGGAGAAACATCTTAAAAAATGGATACACATTATACACTTACATCCTAAGTGAGATTAAGTATTCAAGAATAGTCCCAAACCGGGGACTATCAATGATTTACTCCTAATGAGTAAATCTTTTATGACTTTGGAGGCCAACAACATATATGTCTAAAGTGGGGTCTATGATTTAGAATGTAGGCAATTACATGACAATTGTAGTCGAAATCAAGTTAATTTAAGTAATTCATATAAAGGTATTGTAATAATTCTTAGTTGACATTATTTATCCATACAACATTCAAATTACACAATGCACCCAAATGTATAAGAAATTCTACATGAATTCCAACTATATAAGCAATTATACAAGTATGATTTCTAACGAAGTCTCTTTTGTGTCAAAATGCAAATTGCTCTGGCGACTAGGGCATCGAGGCTAGTTTTCCTTTCTACTTTATCTCTAGTGGTTGCCTTTCTCTTATACATTTCAAGGGTTGCTAGTTCCTCTTGGCTTGCATCTCCATCAGCATAGTGGAGCAACTGATTGAGAGATACAAATTGATGGGGTTGGGAGAGGTGAGGAAGATGATGTGTTGGATCTTGGAGAAGAAGAATCTAAGGAAATAGAAACTCACATAGAGATGGACCTTACCACAAATCTTCTCACCTATAGGACATATAATTTATGGGCTCTACAAAGGACAATGACCCAAGTGTGGGGTTTATCAAACAAAGTACTCTTCAAACAACTGGACGCATCTATCTTCATTATCCAGTTCCTCCATTAGAGGGACAAGTACAAAGTCCTAGAAGGTATTCCTTGAAATTTTAAGAATTCTTTACTGATGAAAAAGGAGATAGAGGATATCAATTTACTGGGGAAGTTGATCTTTACAGAAAGTTTGTTCTAGATACGAATATACAATCTCCCTCTGGTTCATCAATCGGAGGCACAATCACAACAATAGCAAGTGAATCGATAGAGTAGTATAGTTGGGTCAGGATGAATTGGGGTGGGTGACAACCCTGAGAATTCGAGTAGGACTTGATGTTACCAAACCTCAGAAGAGATCAAAATGAATCAAAGACAAAAAAGGAAGCATTCTTGTCCTTAAAGTTAAATATGGAAGTATACCAAATTTTTGCTATATGTGGGTTACTTGGACACATCGATAGATACTGTTAACTAGAGGAAGAAGGTAAAGAGCAACAAATATCCTAGGGTGCGTGGTTGATAGAATCACCAAGAAAACCCAAACTATCAAACTCTAAAGAGTTATTTGGGGAGGATCATGCCAAAATATCACTAACCTTCTTTGCTAACTCAGATAAGGAGGCGTATCCTACATATTGGAGAAGCCAGAACACATTTGGAGTCTATAGGGGACTCTTCTTTTCAAGTTGGATGTTGTCAGCCATTGGCGATCTGGAAAATAGAACAAGACCTCAATAACAACTACCTCATAAGAAAACCTAGCCAAATTGGTAGAAGAAGAAAGAGGTCAGTCAATAGTGTTCCTGGAAGATGAGAGGAAGACTAAAAGAGAAAGAAGTAGTACCCAACAAAGATGATTCTAGAGGTACAAAACACAACCATGGGGTGGGTAACAAAGTTATACGTGGGGTAGCAAGCTGTTGTTAGTAGCAGAAGTGGATCAAGAGAAGTTTTATGAAAATGAAAACAAGCAAAAGGTAGGAACATCTTCTTTATAACAAGGGTCGCACATATTTTCCTAAATTTCAACAACAAACTGAGATCTATGGATGTGAGTAAGATTGGGGAGGTGATGGGTAATGAGGGTGTCAATACCCTCTCATTCAATAATGGCTATGAGTTGGAAAAAATCCAAACTAGGGGCCAACTAAAGAAGGGTCATATGGGGTTGAATGCAGATACATCCATTGATAAACAAAAACAATCTACCCATCTAAGGAAACCACTGATCATGAGGAGAAAGGTTAGGATTGAGGAGGAGGAACCCATTGAAGATTAGTAGGAGTATTACCCAAAGATAGGAAAGAGAAGCAGATCCATAGACAGAATGGACATGGAGCTGGATGATTTGCCTGGAGTCACAATTAAAGCCAAAAAGAATTTTCCGAAAGGTAGGCAAACAAGGTCGTATCGGGCAACTGCTGGTTGTGACTAGACCCACAAATACCAATGAAAATATTAAGCTGGAAGTACTGGGGTATGGAAAACCCGATAGTTTGCCTACTCTCTGTAGGTGGTGCTGGAGAGAATGCCCAAATTTAGTTTTCTCTCAGAAACCAAAGTAGTTGAGTTACCCATGGCAAATGTTAAAAGAGAGTGTGGTTTTTTCAATGGATTTTTTTGTTTGGTATTGGCAGATCTGGGGGTCTTAGTTCTGGTGGAGGTATACCTATCAAGCTGGGTTAAAATCCTCAGGAACCCATGGGTCAACCCATTTAAGTCAGATTTGGGTGATGAAATTTGCCACCCAGTGAAGATTACCCAAACCCAAACCCAAACCCACCCATTTATTTTTTAGGTTTCACGAGTGGCCCCTGGGCACCCGTGGGTGACCCACTTTAAGTTAATCTGATAAAAATAAATATAATGGTCTACTATCATTACAAATATATATGATGATCTAGTAATACCTACTAATTGTTAAGGATTTTCATTCCAAACTACAACTTGCTCAACAAGATCTGATATCAAAGAGGGAGATATGGGTAAAACCAAATCCACATTTTCTATATTATTTAATTAGCCTATAATGCTTAATATTGAGTTGTAGTACAAGTTTCTAGCTCTAGTTTGTAGATCATAATCATACATTTGAGAATTGTAATTAAAGATCTGATGATTTTACTTAAGAAGTATGTGATTGAATGATTGTAAAAACTGACAACATACTTTTTTTATTTGATAGCAATAATGTATAGTAGTTGGATGCTTTTATGATATATTTCATGTAAAAAGACTAGAGAAAGGTCTTCCTTTATCCTTATAGTAGTAACTTGCAAAATATTTTTTATTGAACCCATATTATATGGGCACCCACGGGTGACCCGCAACCCCCTAGGTTGGGTTTGGATTTGTCTTTCATCTGTCCATTAAGAATTGTGTCTTTTTGACCCAAACCCGTGAGACCCAAACCCACAATGACCCCACCCACCCACCCATTTGACATGTCTAGGTGGAGGGATGTGGATGTAAATATGATAAGTTTCTCACAACATAACATGGAATGTCTTGTCTCTGAATAGGATTTTGATGTCCAATGGAAGTCTATCGGTATTTAATGTTGGTCAATCAACATTAAAAGCTCAATACATGGGACATTATGCGTAACTTAAGAAATAGCTCAGATGTACCTATGATTTTCTTTGGATATTTCAACGAAATTATCTTAAATGAGGAGAAATCTGGGGGTCTACCCTAACCTAATAGGTGGATGCAAGACTATAGAGATGTGATTGATGATTGTGCCTTGTTGTATATGAGTTTTTTGGGAGCCTATTCACTAGGGAACGAGGACTCATAAAGGATACACTGGTTTGTGAGAGATTGAATAAATCTCTTTGTAATTTTGAATGGAGACAATTATTTACTCATTACAAAGTCTTTCACTTGCCCATGTACAAATGTGATCATATTGCAATTGTAATCTCTATAGAAAGAAGAGATATTAAAAGAAAATTAAGAGAGAAGTATTTTTATTTTGAAATTGTTTGTCTCTTAGAAGTTTCTTGTGGGGAGATCGTCAAGGACTACTGGGATATTTCATTTACTATAGACTTGGTGGGTAGGCTCAAAGGTTGTGATGCAAAACTAGAGGCTTGGATGGATATCAAGTTTGGAAATCTGAAAAAGAAAGTAAAGGATATTGGGAAGCTACTGCGAGAAGAACAAAAAAAAAAGCCTGGAAACACCATACTCAAGAGATGCAATGAGTTGTCAAAGGAACTTGAATACTAGCACATACAAAAAGACTCGTACTGGTGTGCTTGGGCTAGAGTCAATGAGTTAAAATATAGGGATAAGAAGCGACATACTTTCATCATAAGGCATCCCATAGAAGGAATATAAACATTATTGAAGGCCTCAAGGACAACCACGATGTTTGGAAGAATGAAGATGAAGAGATTGAAAAAGTCATCTTAGATTACTTTAAGGATCTTTTCTACACAAGTTATCATTGGGGTTTTGAGAAGGCCACAATGGGAATTAAAAAGAAAATTGATGAGTCCATGGATGTTTTGTTGCATATGGACATTTATGATGAGGAGATTTTTAGAGCTTTGAATCAAATGCACCCAAATAAAGCTCCTGGACTAATGTAATGAAACCTCTCTTATTCCAAAAATTCTGGCATGTGTTCGGGAGGGATGTGTCAAACTATATTAAGGGGTGATGGAAAGGTGAGAAATTCATGGATGGGATAAATGAGACTTTGGTGGTCGTTATTCTAAAAGTAGAAAAACTAAAGGAATTGGCGGAGTATAGGCCTATTAGCGTCTGTGATGTGTTCTAAAAAATTTCCTCAAAGGTCCTTGTCGATAGACTTAATCCACTGTGAACCAAAGCTCATTCCAGGGAGGATGATCACATACAATGCCCTCATTTCATGGGAGGTTTTGCATAAAATGAAGATGAGCCAAAGAACCAAAAAGGCTACTTCAATTTAAAGCTTGTCATGTCCAAGGCTTATGATAGAGTGGAGTGGAGTTTCCTTGACATTGTACAAGAGAAGATCGGATTTGAAGAAGTATGGAGGAAGATATTTTTGTAAGTGTGTTTCATCTATCAATCACTCTTGCACTATTAATGAAGACCAGTCCAAGAAGATCACGCCAACCTGAGGATTGCACCAGGTGACCCTCTCCTCCCTCTCTCTTTATTTTAAGTGATAAAGCCTTTTTTACTTCTATTGTGAACACAGTTGAATATAGTTTAGTGCAGGGGATAAAAGTGAGCATATATTCTTCTATTATATCTCACCTTTTCTTTGCAAACAACATCATTCTTTTTTCTAGGGCATCTCATCAGGAATGTTTGAAAATAGCTAATTTAATTAGCCAGTACAAACAAACATAGAGACAAAAGATAAATTTCAACAAGATTGAGGTGGCATTTAGTAAAGTCACATCATATGATACAAATCAAGAATTGAATAATCTTCTTCACATAAGAGAAGTTGAAAGACATGCAAATATTTGGGCTTACCTACTGCAATAGGCAGGTCCAAAAGACGTCTTTAATTTTGTGAAGGAACGAGTAAGGAAGATGCTATAAGGGTGGAAGGAGAAATTTGTATAAGCCTGGCAAGGAATCCCTTACTAAATCTATAGCCCAAGCAATTATGACTTAATGATAAATATTTTCCAGATCCCCTCAAATATAGGATTGTAAATGGTTTGGGTATTGCCCATTTACCCACTACCTATACCATGTAGGGTAGGGTTAGGGTAAGCATAATTTTTACCCACCACCCGTTTACCCTTTACCCACTTTACCCTCATCTAAAGAGGGTAGGGTAAGGGAGAAGTTTCACCCTACCCACTTTACCCATTTACCCATCAGTAGAAGTTTAGATTTATAATTTCAGATTTTAATATTGTTGGCTAAATGGACATCTATAAATCCCTTTGTTTTGAGTATGACAAACATTTCATTCTTATTAATCTAACGTGCTACTTGAGTGTGCAAGATGACAAAGCAACAAGGGAAAATCTACAAGCTTACATATTTATATTTTCATGCAATGTAATCACTGTTGTAAAAACTTGTACAAAAATATAATGTACAAGTACTTAGAATTGCATGTAAATCAAGCGTTAGATTCTCCCTAGCTAAACACCACAGTTAGACAAGTCATCCCATTCAAATAGGATTACTTATGCACACTCACACACATAATTAGTGCCTAAATTGAAACCCTGAAACAGGATCAATCTCGGTCGACAAACTCCTCGACCGAGACACTCTCGGTCGACAATCTTCTCGACCGAGAAAGATCCAAAGTAGTCGTTAGATACAACAGACAAGTTAGTTGGCAGTTGAAGAAAGACGTTGCAAATCACTTGTTCCAGAGAGCCTGTCGGTCGACAAAAGTTCGACCGAGTAGGTGTCTCGGTCGACCATTTGTCGACCGAGATGGTCTCTGACAGCAACTGCAGAATTAATTAATTAGCCGTTGCTAAAGCAACAACTTTGTACCTAACGGCTAGTTAAGCACTTAGAAACCCCTAGAAGTTGTCTAGAATGTCCTTAAGCATCCTTAGGCCATTCCTATAAATAGGACAAGCCATAGGATACCTAAACTCACTTGTTTTACACTTGTTACACTTGAGAAATACTTGAGCATACTTGAGCAATCTGTTGCAAGCAAATTGAGCACTGTGATCATTGGCCTACTTTCTCCTTAGCTCAAATTCGTGTCCTATAGGATAGAATCTCCTACCCACAGCAATCACAAGTTCACACATTTGGTTAGGAGATCTATACGCTTGATCTAGGCATATCAAGCCTTGGGCTTTAAAGGATAAGTTGTAATTTCCTTTTTCTTTCTTATTCCCTATTACTGTTTGTACTCTCCTTGCTACTCCTAGGTTGGAGGCCGCGGATTGGAGAGGGTGAAGATCTTCTTGGCAAAGAAGGAGACTTTGAGCTACTTCAGAAGGCTGGTGCAACGGGAGGTTACTTCTAGAGAGGAAGGCTACTTCAAGGGGGAGCTTGGAGTTACTTCAAGAAGGCTACCTCAGGGTTGGTGCACCTACTTCAAGTGAAGGTTGTTCAAAGGGTGTGGTTGAAAGTATTGTATTTTGTATAAATCCTCGAGAGGTAATAAAATAAATACTTTCAAATCCCGGTTGGGTAAGCAACCGGGTAGTGGACTGACAACTATAGTATTTGCTATAGTTGGAACCACTCTAAACGCCTGTCTCCTTCTTCTAATCTCAATTTTGGTTGTTTGAGTTAAATAATTATTAAAATCACTATAAAACTCTATTCACCCCCCTCTAGTAGTTTTTCAAATATATGAATGAATTCATACTAAAACTCCAACAAGCAACATCACTACTTTCTTAATATGTACTATTATGATTCCCAAAGTTTTAGTAAGCATTGGATGGCATGTTACAACATTTTATTATATATATTCGAGATAATAACAATACAAATAACATATGAAAAAGGTTTGAACTTTCTTTTAGAAAATATTGGGTTAAATTTACTATTTTTGTTGTATATCGCCAAAAATATAATTATTACTATAAATAATTAATTTTAAGAGTGTCTTGGGTTTGACGTAGGGAACATCATATGAAATCGTAGTTGAATATATTGAATACCTACTATCTTCATGTTGTTTTACCCACTTCACCTGTTACCCTACCCATTTACCCTATGGGTAAAAGGGTGTGGGTAAGGGTAGGGTAAAGATTTTTAAGAAAAGGGTAATTACCCTACCCGCTACTCACATCTTTGGTGCAGGTAAGCATAAGGGTAAGCCTTTACCCTACCCTACCCAACCCATTTATAGCCCTACTCAAATATTCTAAATGAGATACACGGAAACATTATAAGATTCTGGTGGGGAGAAAAAGGCATAGAAAGAAAAATTTCTGGAAGTGTTGGGAAAACATGTTCAAGCCAAAGGAAAAGTGGAGGCATGGAATTCAAAGACATGCATGCCTTCAACATGGCCCTTCTAGCAAAGCAAATGTGGATATTGTTGACAAAGACAAACTCTCATGCCTAAAAATTTGTAAATGCATGATACTTCTCACGAACATCTATCGTTGAATCTAGTCAAGGATATAGCTTGTGTTTTACTTGGAGAAGCCTTTGGGGTGCAAAACTAGTCATCCTTGAAGGACTGGCTTGGTAGGTGGGAACCGAGCCAATATTTACATATGGAAAGATAAATAGATCTACAATAGGATGGATGATCTTATGGACTTTTGCCCAGCAGATACTATACTGGTATGGTATGTTAAATAGATCATTGATGGACATACGACCACTTGGAAAGTTGACACTATGTAAGGTATCTTACCTTAGACCTATCAAACTGGGACAAAATCCGCGAGTGCTCATGGATCAATCCGTTTAAGTTGGGTTTAGGTCACAAAATTTGTCACATGCCGGAAAAAATCCAAACTCGTACCCACCCGTTTACTTAGCGGGTTTCATGGGCAATCCACGGGCACCCGCGGGTGACCCACTTAATTACACTGGTTTTTTGCATCCATACAACTTAGTAGTAATGGGAAAATCTTAAATCAATCCTATACTCATATCACAATTGTATATTACAATTCAAGTTAACAAAGCACAATAATGAATACTCCAAAATTGGATCATGAAACAAAATCAAATCAAGTGGTAACCTAAGTCTAGCAGCGATTGCTAGACTTAAGTTTCAGTCTGACTAGAACTCACTTAAATTTTAGATTATCATTCGTCTCATTTGGATGCCCCAATTCATACTAGATATTGTTGTGTTATTTTGTTGTTGTTTGTTGTAGGTGGTCATTATTTAAGACTAATGTATGAACGTCTAAAGTCTGTAGTACACTGCTGTTCCAGTATTTATGTGATCCAGAAACTTAATTCAGCCAGTCGGGCTCTTCTTTAATAGACATGTTGCAGCCATGTTCATAGGTGCATTATATTTTGATGCTCTTCTTGTAATACGTTTTAGATATATAAATAAATATTACGTGACAATTGATTCAGCCCTATTTTAGGGCTTTATCTTGTGTCATTTTGCATTTCAGCCACATCTATACTTGTTAGATTACATGTTATTTCCCCCAATATGCTTATTCATATCAAATGCACTTATGGAGGCTTTTTGCATGTTTTATAGGTACTTTGTCCACTAATTGATGGCATGGAAAGAGGATGGTCCAGTCTAGGGTTTCCTCAGGCTTGGAGGAGCTCAAAATGAGGCCAAAACCACTTCCAACCTACCCCAAGTGGTCAAAGAAAGTTTTGAAGCAATACCCTCCATGGATGATCAAGTTCAAGGCTCAAATGCATGGGAGAGACACCACCACGACCGTGGTGAGCCCCCACGGCCGTGGTGGACATGCCCCAAGTACAAAAAATCAGTAAAACTCCCAGAAATTGATGAAAATGGCCAAAACGACCGTGGGGATCAACATGACCGTGGCCATAGGTCCCCACCACGACCGTGGTGACCTCCCCACGGCCGTGGCCATCCATGAACCTATCCCTGTGAATAAACCCATGACCGTGCCCATCCACCACGGCCGTGGTCTACCCTACCCACCACGACTGTGGTGACCCACCACGGCCGTGCTACTCACAAAATCCACCCAGTTTTCACTGCTTTCCCCATTTTGCCCCTAACTTAACCCTAGACCCCCTAGACTCCTATATATACCTAGGTGGCGGCTGGGGCATGAGGTTAGCTACCTTCTACCCCATCCTAGCTCCCCAAATCGCCACCCACTCCATTCCACTCCAAATCCACCTAAAATCCACTCCATTTCACCATTTCCACCACATAACCCCCCATACCTAAGCCTTCCATCCACCTCCCACCATCATCCCACTCCATTCCATCCAAGAAGAAGGAGGAGGACGCCCTGCTGCTGCTGGAGAGAGGATTGACAACCACTACTTCGAGCTCCATGGCCACCTCCATCTTCTTCTCCTTTCTTTTTGTATTTTTTATTTCCATGAGTAGCTAGGCCCCCTTAGGTGGGCTGTTTGGGGTCAAATATGTTACTTTGATACCATGTTGGGGGAAAATGACATGTAAACTTTGTAATTCCATTTGTTAATGATTATGTTCTATTTGCATCTCATTCTCCATGGATTGCTTGTTGGTTTGTGTGTGAAATCACTTAGGAATTTAGGCAAATTGCTTATATGTGTGAATTTTGGGATTTGCCCCTAGGTCCAATTCTTGGATCCCTAGGCTTCCTCCCATCTTCCTACATCTTAATCAATCTCCCTAAGCCTAAGTGAGAGATCTAAGTAGCTAGATTGGATAATTCTAGTGCAATTAGCATGGAGCCTTCTCAAGGCTAGAATGTGGGGGAATTGGGGCCCAAAACCCTAATTTCACCCCCCATTACTACCCTCGGCCCCTAATTGCCCTAGGAATGTCTAATGTAGAAACATAGACTTGATTAGACTCTAATTGGATTGAACCTAACCCCTAACCCAATTGAGCCTCGTAAGGGTAGTGGGTTGTGTTAGGGACTAGTTCCCCTATACACAACCTAGCATATCCATGGCCAGTTAGTAGCTTAGGTTAATTCATTAGACTCTAACTTGTTGTTTGGTTTGGATGATCTAAATGGAATTATAATGTTCACATGTCACCCCCAACTTAAGTGATAAGTTCATACCCCTAAACAACCCACACATCTCTTTATTGCTTAAAACCCTAGTTCTGTGCTTGCTTAGCTTAGTTAGTTCTTTTCTTGCTTAGTTAGCTTCTTGCTTTGCTCTTGCCTTGTTTATGCTAGTTTAGTTCTTTAATTGTTCTTTTACTTTTCTCTTGCTTGCCTTAGTGTAACTTGCCTTTTCATACCTAGATTAGTCTTTCCTTGCTTGCTTAGTCTTAATTCAGTCTAGGGTTAACATAGATTTCATTATTGCCTTTAAATTGCTTGTTTATCCTTAGTTAACAATTAAAACCACCTTTAAACCCTTAACCCTAGTCTCCGCAGTAGGAACCTAGCTAAACTAACCTAGCTCTAGCGCCCCCTCTTTTCCCTGTGGATCGACCCTATACTTGCCACCTTCCTATACTACGACACGACCCCGTGCGCTTGCGGGTGTAGTGTTTTAGTAGACGTAGGTAGCTAGTTTAGGTTTTATAAATTTTGAAAGCAAACCCCCATCCATCGTGCATTCCGACCTCGTGGGGCGCATCTATTCAATTGAGTAGTGTGTTAGCACCACTAGCGGAATTGCACCAAGCTTTCTGGCGCCGTTGGCGGGGATTAGAGGTGCTCGGCCTAGCTAGTTAGTTTTGCTTTGACTTTTCCTACTGCCCTCATCATTGCTATTCTTTATTCATTACTCTTTGCATTCCTTGTGTATATTGGTTTGCTAACTTGCTTTCTTTTTTTTGGTTGTGCCTTGTGCATGTGACAAGCCACTCGGAGAAGACAAGATGGAAGGCCAAAATGCACAAACCCATCCATTTCCTCCACCACCCTACCTCCAAGGCTACCCTAAGCCTTACACACCTCCACCACCTCCATTGTCGCAACCTTCCCACTACTTCACTTTCCAACCTCAATTCCCTCATCCACTACCCTACCTCCAAGGCTATCCTAAGCCTTACACACTACCACCACCTCCATTTCCACAACCCTCCTACCAGTTCACCTTCCAACCAGCTCAATGCCCTCCTCCACCTAAAGTCCAACGACCATCAACACCGATGCCACCACCACAACTATCACATGCTCCCCCTACTTCCCATGAGAAAATTGATATGATTGAGACCCCTCTCTTTGGTTCCTATGAAGACCCATTCCTCAAGAGAGAGAAAACCTATGGCATGAGATTTCTGAGGGTCTTAAGGCTGATTAAGATCTATGATGATGATCCCCAAGGAGAGAGAATTGCTGAAAAAGACTTACGAAGCTCGCATGACCCTTGGGAGGAAGATCAATCAAGGAAAGCATTTGAGAGGATTGCTTATGATGGGGGTGCAAACATTTTGTTTTTGGACCATGGTTGATGGTGAAAGAACAACAAGCCTGGCTGAAGGCATGAAACTTAGCGCTTGTGGGAGGCAACCCACCTAGGTTTGGGAATTTTTGACCCAATCTACATTTTTGATACTTTTGTTTTTTGTTTTACACTTTCCAAGAAATCACACACACACTTGTGTTTAATAGCTTTCTTTGAGTTTTGATGATATGGCAGGTGCTAGACAATAGAGAGAGAGGGTATAGAAGAAGGTCATGGTCTTTAAATCAAATATGCGTCCGAATAACAAATAAAAGTGAAGTTCAAGTTCTTGAAGTGAGAAAACTGAAGGAGCATCCTCACCACGGCCGTGGAGCTCGACCACGACCGTGGCACATGTGGCCAAGCACGACCGTGGCACCCAGCCACGGCCGTGGTAATTATTGCATCAAGTTGGCTGAAGTTACAATGTTTTTAGAAGATTGGCAACGGTCATGGCCACCCGCCACGGCCGTGTTGAAGAGGATTGGCCACGACCATGGTGATCGACCACGACCGTGGTGAGGGTCGAGCACCAACCATAGCAGGGTGACCTACATTCTGACGCTCCGCACCATCCATGATCTTCACCCTACTATCCCTAAGCTCTAGTTTCATGTTGAGGACAACATGATTCAAAAGTTTGGGGTGGTAGGGCGGTATGCACCACCCTATCTCTCTCTTTTAGTCATTTTGTGCCACCTTTGCCATTCAGTTCAGTTTTATTGTTACTGTTCTTTTCACTGCATCTCTTAATGCCATGTAGTTTGCTTTCTTGTCATTTTTGCATAATTTTCAAAATTTTTGCTCTTTTGCCATGCATTGCATATCATGTAGATTTCTGATAATTTTTGCATGTTTTAGCTAGTATTTGCTTGTTTATTGCTTTAAGTTCAATAATATAGGTTTAGATGTGATTGGAGGCAACTTGGCACCATTTTGGCCAATTTTGCCCAAATTTGGAATTTCTTGTCTAAAAATTGTGTTTTGACCCAATCTCTACTGTTTTGAATTAAAATGTTGACCTTTGAAAAATGCAAGTGACTTATCATTGTTTATTGCTAAGTGGTATCAATTCTTGACTTTTTACATGTGCATCACCTCTCTTGTGTTTGTGATTGATTTGGCTGAATTGTGAAGTTGAGCAAGCTTTGAACGCTTAGTGTTTGTAGAATCACTTGATTGATATATCAATTTCATCTTGTTCATTCATGTGGTGTGATATCTAGGATGAAGTATTGGATTAATTTTCATGCAGGATATCTTATGTGGAGAATCATACCTGTGACCCCTCTTTGACTCGACTTTTCTCTCACCATCTTCTTACCCCTCCGCCTCATTAAAGGATGCCAAAGTGCACATATCAGCAGTGGCCACCTATAAAAGTTTGGGGTGGCCACATCTCTACCTCCCCGCTTCACTCTATCCACCATATGCCCTATCTACACCAAGGGCAAGAAAGAAAAGAAAAGAAAAAGAAAAGAAAAGCAAAAACAAAATAAAAGGATGCTCCTGTTTAAGAGCATTCAAATAAAGAAAAGATGAGTGTGTAGAAGCACTCCAAGAAGCTTACCACAACCCTTTCTTCCACTTTCATACCCATCGAGCTAGGAAACATCAAACCTAGCTCATTTTGCCCTTTTCCGCAACCACGTGGGTCATTTGACATGATTCGAAGCATAAGATTAAAAGTATGAAGGTGAAACAACACTCCTAGTCATCTTGGATTAACGCCATTATGAAACGGTCTACCCGGAACTACATGAAAGAAATATGGATAACTTGTGTATTCTAAGCACTATATTTGAAGTTCATATGCTTTGTGCTTTTTTTCATGATTGGTTTATGAAAGTAGGAGAGGAGAGAGGTGGAATGCATGTACTTAGTCATCTTTGAGCCCATTCAGCAATAATCACCTTTTACATTGCATTTGTCATGTCTTGAATGTGAAAAGTTTGTAGAGAGATTGAGTTGGAGCATACTTGAGGACAAGTATGTTTCAAGTTTGGGGTGGTGATTCAGCCCTATTTTAGGGCTTTATCTTGTGTCATTTTGCATTTCAGCCACATCTATACTTGTTAGATTACATGTTATTTCCCCCAATATGCTTATTCATATCAAATGCACTTATGGAGGCTTTTTGCATGTTTTATAGGTACTTTGTCCACTAATTGATGGCATGGAAAGAGGATGGTCCAGTCTAGGGTTTCCTCAGGCTTGGAGGAGCTCAAAATGAGGCCAAAACCACTTCCAACCTACCCCAAGTGGTCAAAGAAAGTTTTGAAGCAATACCCTCCATGGATGATCAAGTTCAAGGCTCAAATGCATGGGAGAGACACCACCACGACCGTGGTGAGCCCCCACGGCCGTGGTGGACATGCCCCAAGTACAAAAAATCAGTAAAACTCCCAGAAATTGATGAAAATGGCCAAAACGACCGTGGGGATCAACACGACCGTGGCCATAGGTCCCCACCACGACCGTGGTGACCTCCCCACGGCCGTGGCCATCCATGAACCTATCCCTGTGAATAAACCCACGACCGTGCCCATCCACCACGGCCGTGGTCTACCCTACCCACCACGACTGTGGTGACCCACCACGGCCGTGCTACTCACAAAATCCACCCAGTTTTCACTGCTTTCCCCATTTTGCCCCTAACTTAACCCTAGACCCCCTAGACTCCTATATATACCTAGGTGGCGGCTGGGGCATGAGGTTAGCTACCTTCTACCCCATCCTAGCTCCCCAAATCGCCACCCACTCCATTCCACTCCAAATCCACCTAAAATCCACTCCATTTCACCATTTCCACCACATAACCCCCCATACCTAAGCCTTCCATCCACCTCCCACCATCATCCCACTCCATTCCATCCAAGAAGAAGGAGGAGGACGACCTGCTGCTGCTGGAGAGAGGATTGACAACCACTACTTCGAGCTCCATGGCCACCTCCATCTTCTTCTCCTTTCTTTTTGTATTTTTTATTTCCATGAGTAGCTAGGCCCCCTTAGGTGGGCTGTTTGGGGTCAAATATGTTACTTTGATACCATGTTGGGGGAAAATGACATGTAAACTTTGTAATTCCATTTGTTAATGATTATGTTCTATTTGCATCTCATTCTCCATGGATTGCTTGTTGGTTTGTGTGTGAAATCACTTAGGAATTTAGGCAAATTGCTTATATGTGTGAATTTTGGGATTTGCCCCTAGGTCCAATTCTTGGATCCCTAGGCTTCCTCCCATCTTCCTACATCTTAATCAATCTCCCTAAGCCTAAGTGAGAGATCTAAGTAGCTAGATTGGATAATTCTAGTGCAATTAGCATGGAGCCTTCTCAAGGCTAGAATGTGGGGGAATTGGGGCCCAAAACCCTAATTTCACCCCCCATTACTACCCTCGGCCCCTAATTGCCCTAGGAATGTCTAATGTAGAAACCTAGACTTGATTAGACTCTAATTGGATTGAACCTAACCCCTAACCCAATTGAGCCTCGTAAGGGTAGTGGGTTGTGTTAGGGACTAGTTCCCCTATACACAACCTAGCATATCCATGGCCAGTTAGTAGCTTAGGTTAATTCATTAGACTCTAACTTGTTGTTTGGTTTGGATGATCTAAATGGAATTATAATGTTCACATGTCACCCCCAACTTAAGTGATAAGTTCATACCCCTAAACAACCCACACATCTCTTTATTGCTTAAAACCCTAGTTCTGTGCTTGCTTAGCTTAGTTAGTTCTTTTCTTGCTTAGTTAGCTTCTTGCTTTGCTCTTGCCTTGTTTATGCTAGTTTAGTTCTTTAATTGTTCTTTTGCTTTTCTCTTGCTTGCCTTAGTGTAACTTGCCTTTTCATACCTAGATTAGTCTTTCCTTGCTTGCTTAGTCTTAATTCAGTCTAGGGTTAACATAGATTTCATTATTGCCTTTAAATTGCTTGTTTATCCTTAGTTAACAATCAAAACCACCTTTAAACCCTTAACCCTAGTCTCCGCAGTAGGAACCTAGCTAAACTAACCTAGCTCTAGCGCCCCCTCTTTTCCCTGTGGATCGACCCTATACTTGCCACCTTCCTATACTACGACACAACCCCGTGCGCTTGCGGGTGTAGTGTTTTAGTAGACGTAGGTAGCTAGTTTAGGTTTTATAAATTTTGAAAGCAAACCCCCATCCATCGTGCATTCCGACCTCGTGGGGCGCATCTATTCAATTGAGTAGTGTGTTAGCACCACTAGCGGAATTGCACCAACAATGTATGCAACGTGATTGTTTTGTGACATATCTTATATAAACAAACACTAGTAATATATTTTTCAAAATTTAAGTGGGCACCCGCGGGCAACCCGCAACCCGTTGGTTCGGGTCTGGATTTATCTTTGTTCCACCCGATTAAAACTACATCTTTTTGACCCGCACATGCGAGACCTAAACCCGCAACGACCCAACCCAAACCCAACCCATCCACCCGTTTGATATGTCTATCTTACCTAATGAGATTTGTAGCATGATTAGAAATACTCCTATCGAATACCAACATATATTCCCTTTTGGTGGTCTGACTCAAAGGGGGCCTTCACATCCGAAATGGCTTACTAACTAGTGTTTCTTGGGAAAAGAAATTTTATTTCCAGACATGTGGCTATTAATGATAGAGTCAGGAATATTATTTTGAAATTGGGATGGCCCCCCAAAGCTGTCAGATTTCTTATGGAGACTATGTACAGGAAGCTTGGCTATGCTAGGCAGGCTTTTTGATCGTCATTGTAACATTGATGGGAGATGTCCTATATGCAAGGTTGAGAAAGAAACTACTTTCTCATATGTTGTTCAGTTGTGAGGAAGCTACAGAGGCGTGGGCATCCTCCTCGATGAAAGATCTCATAACCGACTGCACAAGGGAGTCTATGAGTAATTGTTTGGCATTTTTTTCATGATAAGCTTTCGTCAGAGGAGCCGGATGCGTGAGTTGCACTTACGTGGAGCATTAAGATGTGCTGAAATAGCTGGATTTTTTATGATGGAAAGAAGTCCATTCAATTCTTATTTCAGTCTTATGCCAACCTAATCAGCAATTATAGATCAGCAAATACCATGTAGGTGATGGAGGGCCAACTGTAGCTGAGCAAGCTGCAAAGTCGTGGCAAAGACCAGTCAGTGGTAATTTAAAACTAAACTATGATGTAGCAGTTCACACGGACAGCAAGATCAGTTTTGGAAGAGTTCTACGAGATGACTGGGGCTTCCTTTGGGCCGTCATTGATGAATCACGTTCTTTCACAGGGAACTCGGCGCTCGGAGAGGCCTGGGCCATGCTCACGACTTTAAGAAAAGGCTTTGGAATGGAATTTCGACAAAGTACAAGTAGAATCTGACTCACAAATCTTGGGGAATGCACTGCAGGAACCGACCCCTAGGGCAGATAATCTTGGACTCTTAGTTTCTGATATTTTTGTGTTAGCAAAGACCTTTACTTTATGCTCTTTTGAGTTTTCTAGTAAATCTTGTAATAGAGTCGCACACTCCTTGGCTAAATTAGCTCTAGAGGGTGGATGTGTGAGTAGTCAGAATGTGGAGAATGTACCTCTTGACATTCTAAAATTTGTTCTTCTCGATAACACTGCTTAACAATAGTATGTGAGCCTTCAAAAATAATACAAACATGATTTCTCCAATTTCCAAAATAAAACCCTAGTTACTCATCATTCAATTGAATAAGTCTTTTGACTTCATATAATCTAAGAAGTCCTTTTCACTTATTTGTCATAGAGCACTAATTGATTTATCATCAAGCATTTTTTATGATCAATCAAATATACAAAACACATTGCAAGTATCAATTTTGATAGAGGGAGGGAAGAAAATCACCAAAATCATAGAAGGCACGACATCAGCAGAGCAATAGGGTTGAGAAGGGAGTTCCTCTTCCGTCAAAAACAACAATTAGGGAACCAATAGTTGCAATTGGTGGTGACAGTGGCGTTGGTGTCGACCTCGAGCAATTGGTGGCAGTGTGTTGAGCAGCAACAATGACATCGTCTCTAAGCAGCAACAACAACAACACTCCAAGTAGTAACAACAGAGGTTGTACATAGATAGGAGATTGGTGGTGGACAAAGGAGGAGTGGCAGTAGAAATGGTGGAGGTGGTCAGAGGAGCAGTGGACAGAATAGGAAGAAGAGGAAGTAGAGGCGGCGTTGGCTACGATGCAGTGCAACAACAACACAGAGAGGTAATGGTCAGAGGATGAAGAAGACAATCTCCAAAGCGTAGGTATCGTATGATGAAATAGAGATGGGGAGAAAATTGCAGGTGCTATTAAGTAGCACTTAGGCATTAGTTGAGCTTAAGAATCTGACAATAAACACTATATCGTCAACAACAAAACTAATGGCATTGGTGAATCCATGTCATCAATTTACCATTATGAAACTGACAAAATTTGTCTTTATCCCTATTAAAAAAATTATCACCTCCATTAAGACCTGTGATTTTGGTTTCAAGAAAAAGCCAACGATATAGTTAGATCTATGTCATTAGTTTTGCATTAGAAAACTGACGACATAAGTCCTTATCTCTATTAAAAATGCTAATATCACTAAGACCTATTGTGTCAGGTACAAGACAAAAACTAACGGATTAACCCAAATTTTGAGGAGACAATTTTTTTCACGTGGCATGTGACAGGAGCCCAATATTGTATATTTCAACATGAGGAACTGACACCACCAAGTTTTGGAGATAATTTTTGCGGATCATGTGACCTATCACGTTGTTTTTTCAGATAATAATTGAAAACATAGGCTTTGGGGGGGTGAAATTACTTTAGCAGGAAGGTTGCATCATTAGTTCCTAGTCAACCAACACGACATGTGCTATCTTTCAAGAAAATTAAATTTCACGGGTTGTCTATGATGTCAGTTATTTCCCAAGAAACAGACATAGAAATGAAAACGGTACCTATATTTTTTCCTCAATAGTAAGTCTTGACCAATTGTGATGTTTGCTCTTAGATAACCTACATCATATGTCTATCGTGTCAGTTTACCCTAAAAAATGATGTTGAGAAAAGTGAAACCAGAGATCAAAAAGATATTAGTGTATTATGAATTTCATATCATACATATATTAAGAGAGTACTTAGAGTCACAAAGCAAAATACATTTTAGGTTAAGGAAAACATGGAATTTCATATCTACATATTACTTACACCAAACAAAGATCGTCTTAAACAATATTTTCATCAGTCAAAAGGGTTTTCCAATTGGTTTGTGTGTCCTCACCAACAAAAACCAGAACTTTCATTAGTTGATGACCACCCAGAACAATCATTGGTTTACAACTGCCTAGAACGACCAACAATTTACAACCACCTAGAACAACGATCAATTTGCAACCACCAAGAACAACCAAAGGTTTTCTCACAACCAGAACAACCACTGGTTTGCAAACACACAAAACAACCATACACTTACAACCACCCTGAAAAACCATTAGTTTGCAATCACACAAAACAACCATCGATTCGCAACCACTCAGATGAACCAATGGTGTGCAAACACCAAGAACAACCATCATTTTGCAACCATCTAGAACCACCATCGGTTTGCAACCACCCAGAACAACCAACAGTTTGCAAACAACTATTACAATAAATAGTATGCAACCACCAAGAAAGACCAACGACTTTCAAAAACACAAACAACCATCGGTTTGTAAATACCTAGAACAGTCATCGATTTGTAAACCCAAAAAAACATCAGTTTGCAAGAACTTGGACAACCAATAGTTTGCAAACACCCACAACAACCAACACTTTGCAAACACCTAGAACAACCACTAGTTTGCAAACACTCAAAGCAACCATCAGTTTGTGAAGCTAAACAGTCATCAGTAGGTGCACTTACCCTTACCACCACACTAGTCTTTTAGAAGGGATTAGTGCCTTATGTAACAAGGTTAAGAAAATCCAAATATGATACAATTTTACCAGATTATAGGGTAAACCATGTTATAAAATGTACATGTGTTAGAATTGTAGTTAGACCCTTGAAAATGGGAAAATTTCATAAAAATACATAAAATTGCAAAATTGGAACAAACATAGTTTGCATTTTCTACTATTTGAAACATAGCTTCCTCAACTGATACTAAAACACATAATAAAGTTTAACTATGAAACTAAGCACTCGATTAAGACAAATAATCATGTTTTAGCATTATGGCGTGTTAGGGGCCTTACAAAGAGAAAGACTGAGAAGAACCATCAATAGTCGTTGTGGAAGCGACACCCAATGTGAGGAACACGAGGTGAAGGGTCATAGGTTGGGGTTGATGGCTTTATGGGAAATAAAACACTAACTTAGCAGGCAAAGAATGAAATATTGAATTTATCGATGTGTGTTAAAGTGCATGAATTGAATTTATTAAATAAGGGGTGAAGAATGTCTGATTGACTTGAAATTTGATCTACACGCTAAATAACTATGAGTAATTCAATTGCAACATTAGTTTACCTTTTGAGAACATTTCATATTTTTCCTATTACTTGTAAGTTAAGTACTCAATAAATGCATATAATGCATTTCTTACCCAATTTGATACATACTATTCTATTCATTGACTTCCTTTCATCTGTTGGTCTTAGAATGGTTTTAGAGTGCTTGTTTAGGGACAAAACTCAATAATTGTCATTTTTATAATAAACTCTTAGTTCAAGACCTAATTGAGTAATTCATTACTGATGTTATATAATATGTTCTTTTAAAATTATTTCATTTTATAGATTCCAATGACTTCTATTTAAATTCAAGGAAAAAGGATTTAATGCTAATATAATCACAAATTGATCTAAGAGATGGATGGTTGAGTTAGATACTCAAGATTCAAGTATTTTACACTAGCCACATCACTAGGTTGAAGTTAGTCACATCACTAGATTGAATGTGTTCTCCAACTTATCCAGTTATTTAGGTGGCAATCAAGTCTTGCTAGATGCCAACCATTGTTTGTGAAGTTGTAATAGTAGTATAGACATCACTAACGAAGTACTGTGGAGCCTATAGGGTTACATCATAGGATGCTTAGGGAGGAGGGGTTAATCATGGGCACAAGATCAATCAATCACTAAAATGGTTTAGGTAATAGACTAACTACAATCCCAATCAACCAAATTGAAACAATCAATTGTCTAAACAAACCATGAGTAGAGATCATCCCAATTAGTCCATTGCCCAACCCAATCGACCACATGGACAAAGTTCATCCCAATCAATAAACTGGATAGGCCAGTCAATTGACTAGGTAGTCCAATTGGATTGCCATGTGAGTAGCCCAATCATTTGACTGTATAGTCCAATCGATCTAGTGGAGAAGCCCAATCAGTTGACTGGATAATCTAATCGTTCATGTGGACATGAATGTCAATTCTAGAAATTTTAATATAGTTTTTTTGACCAACTAGATTGGTCTGTTGGTCGATTGACTATCTCCAAGTGAGTTTCTTAAAGAGCATCGCTGCCTTTTCATTTCCCATGACTTTAGAAACTATACTTCCTTACCTCTCCTATTTAAAGGGGTATGATGTCTAGGTCTTTGGTTACACCTTTTGACACATAAACCCTAGTCATCATTACCCTCAACAAAAGAGAGAGTGAGAGAGAGAAACACTATTACATTGCCAATTGAAAGGTTTCTCCTTCCCATCAAATCTTGTAATTATGTGTAGTTCATGTCATCTGCATGGACTATGTAGAGACACATGCACTACATGACTGCATTTGGAGTATGTCGACAAACACCATCATTGCACCTTTGTGTGCGCCTATATCGATGAACTTTTATCAAATCAAAATAGTAACTCTTACCAATATTCTTATAGATAGTAATGTCAAACAACAATAACCATCTCCATTGTGAATGGTCCATGAGAAGGAAAAACTTAATGGAATTAACTTCCATGACTAGTTTGGGACTCTAAAAATTGTTCTCACTCATGAGCGTAAGCTCTATGTCTTTGATAGACCAGTTTTAGATGAAGCTGCTTTGAATGCATCTCTGATAAAAAGGGAGACTTATCACAAACCTTTGACGACATCATGGATATAAGGTGTATTATGTTGTGCTCCTTGAATCTTGAGCTTTAAAAGGAACATGAGAAAATGGGAGTAGTCGAGATGATAAAACTAATTAGGAACATGTATCAAGAACAAGCAATGCAAGAGAGCTATGATGTTTCCTACACATTATTTAAGTGCAATGTGACAGAAGTTGGTCCAATGGGCCCCATGTGCTCAAGTTAATCGAGTATGTGGAAAGTATGGAGAGACTGGGAGTTCCTTTAGTCCAAGAGGTTGCCATATATGTGATCATGCAATCATTTCCAAATTCTTATAAATAATTTGTCATGAATTATAGAATGAACAATTTTTCAATATGTGATTAGAGCTTCTTGTCATGTTGAGAATACTTGAGGGGAAAATGAATAAAGAGAATCAAAAATACAAAAAGTCCAAGGGAAAAGGGAAATGAAAATCCAAGAAAAGTTCTACATATGGCCAGAAGTCTAAGTGTTTTACACTTAAGCGAAAAGGGGGAGTGGGAAAAGAAGGCAACTATCACCAGACTTGACATTAGGAGAGTAATTGTCCTCTCTACCTGTAGGAGCTAAATAATAAGAATCCAAGGATAAAGATCATCATTTAGGGTATATATTTTATATAAATAAATTTTTCTACTTCTTCGTCATTGGTTTTAAATATTGGATGTGAATCTCACATATGTTCATATATGCATGGTCTGGAAAGAAGTAGGCCCTCAAAGAAAGCAGGGGGTGAAATATGTGCTACAAATGGATCAAGAGATGATCGTACAAATGTATGAGCCTACTTTTCATCTATTTCCAATGGGCTTTATTTATAGTTGGAGAACTACTATTATGTACCTTACACAAATAGGAACATCATTTATGTTTCATGTTTGGAGAATAATACTTTTGAATTTCACATCAAGAGTATAATATGTTCTATTTATAAAGATAAAAATTTGTACGACAGTGCCACTATGTCTTATGATCTTTATTTATTAGATCTTAAGAGAAATGTGTATAACATAAATATTGAGAATCTCAAATTCGGTAACACAAACAAAACTTATGTGTGCCATTTTCTTCTATGCCACATAAATAAGCAACCCATTTCTAGACTCCACAAAGACGGATATCTAGGCTCATTTGATTCTAGATCAATTGAGAGATGTGAATCTTGTTTATCAAGAAAGATGACAAAAACACAATTTTCTTGTAATATTGAGAGGGTAAGTGACAAAATAAGACTTATATATACTGATGTATGTGGAAATTTTGGCACAAATGCCAAAGGTGTATATCAATATTTTATCACATTTATTGATGACCTTAGTAGATATGGCTATGTGTATCTAATGAAACACAAGTCATAATCCACTAAAAAGTTCTAAGAACTCACAAATTAACTACAAAATCAACTTGGAAAGAGTATTAAAGCAGTATGATCAGATTGAGATGGTAATTATTTAAGCTAAGAGTTGGAGGCCCTTCAAAGAGATGTCATATTGTAGCATAATGGAATCCATGTGCAACACCACAACATAATGTTGTATCAGAAATAAGGAATCACACACTATTGGATATGGTACGCTCAATAATGAGTTTTTCTACTCTTGTGATTTCCTTCTAGGAATATGCCTTAGAAACTACAATGTTTACACTTAACCGTGTATCTTCTAAATATATTCAAAAGACAACCTATGAGATTTGGACTAGGAAGCATCCCAATATATATATTTATACAAATTTGGGATGTGAAGCTTATTTTAGGAAACAACTTTTTGAAAAATGTGAACCTGGATATTAAAAATGCCATTTAGTTGGATATCCTTGCATCTAGTAACAAAGTGCTTGTTGTCAGAACTGTAACATTTCTCAAAAAGGGATCTATATCTAGAGGAGTTAGTGGGAGTAAATAGAACTCAAAGAAGTTAAAGTTTTACAATACAAGAGGAATCACAAACTATTGTGGAATATCATGTTTCTTTTAAGACACATGAACCTCAAAGGTCTAGTTAGACATGCCTTGAGACAGAGAGATTTAGATTTCTCTTGACTCAATAAGGTGACATGTTGTTTATGGATGATGATGACCCAAAAAACTACAATGAGGATATTAAGGGACCAAATTCGGAGAAAAGCCAAGAAGCCATGAGATCTAAAATGGACTTAATGTATACTACCAAAGTATGGATTGTTGGTATGTATGCCCTGAGAGCCAATCATATGATGATTGGATTGGCATACATCATGATTGATTTGATAAATATCAAAGGCAAGCTTCCAATTTATTCTAGCTCAATCGATTATGAGATAAATGATGGAGCAGAATGAATGTTTAAAGAATGACAATACTCAATGATGTATGTCTTTAGGTTGAGGACCTGAACAATGAGATCATATGGATGCTAAGAGTGTGTACATTCTTGTTATGTCCCTAGTCGGAGGTCATTGTGGAAGGTTGATAGACAACAATGACACATCAAGACTAGAGTGTGTGTTGGTTGATGATAGTGTCTCATTAGTCATGATATATGATATCAAACCAAGCACATGGATACATGTTAGAGAATAATGTATCGAACAGACCCGCCATGAGAGTGACACATGGAACCATGACGTGGTAGTCAGAGTCATCTCACATAGTGATGGTGGTGATTGTGATTCTTAGACCTAAAATCACTACACTCTTTGAATGTGATTGGGTACACTTTGACATCATCAAATGCAGTCCTCAAACATGGGTTGATATAACAGTGATGATTGGGTGGCTTTGACACATGACACAGAATGTGAGTGATAGATATGGGATTTGTCCCTCCTAAGGGAGTATGATGTCCAGGCCACTTGATAAGTGAGACTGAGAAAGGCATGCGCATGCACATGTGAATCAATATATGATATTGATGTCACACATATATCAGACAGTCTGCTCTAGTTCAAGAAACATGAATGAACGTTGAAAGGATGACAAATCCATGCATTGAGTTCATTCATGATATTAGAGACAAAGGAATTATACATTCACTGGAACACCAATAACAGACTGTATGATTGAAAGTTGTTATCCAACTTTCATTTTCACTTGGGTAGTACTGATGTGTGACTAGGCACCACCATTTGCTTGTGATGTCATAAGCTAGTTATGGACATTCACTACCAATGTGAAATGGGATCTATAGGGTCACACACAAAGGATTAACCTGGAAGAGGAGTTTATCCATGAATGATGTTTGGATTGATTATTAAAGTGTTTAGGTACTTAATCAAACATTCAATCAATAGACTTGACTCAGAATCATCAAGTTCAAGTGTTAAACCAACTAATTAGAGTGTCAGATTGATTGAGAACCGAATTGACTGTGTTCTACACAACCTAGACCACCAACTGAATGGTTCACTGGGTTAACCGATCGGCTCATGGCCAGTGAGACGACCAATTCACTCTGGTGAACCGATTGGTTCATTGGTCCAAATGAGTAGTGTTGGGTTGTCCTGATTTGTGAGAAAAGTTTTTTCATTTCACTTATTCAATTCGATTGGGACAAGAATTAATATTTGTGTTAATTAGAAACGAATAAGGAAAGTCAATTGGAGGCAAGTTAGGGAAGTGAAACGACCGGTTCACACTCCTAACCGACCAGTTCACAAGTGAACCGATCGACTCACCTTGCCAAACAATCGTTTCAATTATGAAACAATCGGTTCACCTGCCGAAGTGCAAATTGTTTATGGAAATTTTGGACCCTTCTACTCTCGCACAGACTGGTAACCCTAACCCTGCCCTCTACTATAAATAGAGGGGTATAGGGGGATTCTCTAGAGACATAGATCAGAACATCAGTTGCTCTGCAAAGTTGTTGTCCTCTCTTGTTGTGGTAACCGAGAGAGCCCGAGCAAGTTCTACCCGTCCAGGGAGGAACAACGAGGGAAAGAAAAATGCAGAAAAGCAACTGATTGTGGGAGAGTGTGTTGGTGACTAGTATGCCAACAGAAGGGGACAACTCCTTCTAGTCTGTCCTTCAGGATGACTAGAGTTCCCAGTAGTCTGTGTGGACTATCTATAGAGACGGGAGACTTATCCCGCTCAGGAGGACGAGAGTCAACCACAGTCCAAGTCAAGACCAAGAGCTGCACAAACATCATTGGAGATAGGTGGTTGAAGACCGCACCAGCTGCGAGGTATTTTCACTGAGCAAGCCTCAGGATCAGGTATATCTCACTGAAACCATCCTTCCCATTACATAGATGTTGATGTGATTTTTTGGTTATGGTTTTATGGTCAAGTAAAAAATTTGTTTCCGCTGCCTGCTCTGACCATGTAAAACCCAACAATGATATCAGATCCACGTCAATATTCTATATTTTGGGATAATCGATATGATCGGATTTTGGTTTTATCATCTTTTATTTATTGCATGTGATGCGAATATTTAAATGACTAATGTGAATATCCGATTAATACCACATGATCCTAAACTAATATATAAATATATGATATGGTATATATATGCAATCGATACACATCACCCTAAAATGGTTTTGATGGTGGATGTGTAGCATGATTATGGCCTATAAACCATATGTTCATGTGTGTGGTTGGTTATGGTTGTTTGCATCTCGGTCTGCACACCAAGCCCTCTTCTTCTATTCTGAATGTAACTTGAGATAACTCGAGATTCTCTTCTACCTTTTCTCCCCTCGAATGTAACTCAAGGTTTCACAAAGATTACGTAAAATAAGATTAACTTTATTTCTTGTTATGATGAAGACTGAAGATGACCGCTTGATGGACTGAGATGACCGACTGAGGAGCAGTTGGTGGCCTAAGGAGGAGCCCGATGATCTAGAGAACCAACTGTCTGGAGGAGCCATATGATCTATTGGCAACAACCAACCGACCGGCCATGAGGCGATCCGATCAGTCATAGGATGAGATGATCAACCTGAAATAGCCTAAGCATAGATCTTCATCAACAACAAGTTGCATGTGTTGTAGACCTTGGATGACTGTAGTTCCTTGTGGCTCCAAGGAACTACAATAAGATGGCCATAATCATCACTTTATTGTTATTGCATGTTTTCATTTGTGGGATATAGCATGTATATGATACATACTATATATGTGGTGATTGGATACATATATGCATATATAAGCATATTAAAACCCCTCAATATAATATTAAGTGTTAGATGCCTTCCATAAGTAGCACACATGAAAAGCTTGATCGATAAGTGTGGGCATCCCAAGGGTGGTGTGTTGTCTATCTCGTGGAAGTGTGATGGTAGTTGTGTTGGCCAGCCAAGCGGGGTGCACTCCTATCGTGTTGGATTTTGGGTCAGACTTGACTAAGTGGTCTTAATGAGATTAAGCACTTAGAGGCATGCAGATGGCTATGACAAATAGTTTTGCATATCATCTATCCAAGAATTGCATATGATGCAATTAGAAAATGTTACCTACCTTAATAATTGATTATGGACGTTGGCGTTGGCCGGGTAATAACTCAATTGTTTTAGATCTTGGCTCACTAGAAGGTTGTACGATGCAATCTTCCAAATTGATGGAGAGGGATATCCATTTGATCAAAATAGTGAGAGAAATAATTAATTAAATACCTAATTAATATCATCAATTTCAAATCAAAAGAGTTTTGAACTAAAATTGCAAATTTCCTTTTTGTAAAATAAATGGCTACCAACAACAATCACTTTTCGTTGTGATCGGTCCTTGAGAAGGACAAGAAGCATACTAAGGATGCCATTGAGATGGTTCAACATCTCAAGAACATGTATCTCGACCAAGCACAAAAAGAGAGATATGATGTCTCCAAGGCTTTGTTCAAGTGCGTCATGACAGAAGGACATCCATTAGACCCTCACATACTCAAGATGATTGGGTATGTGGAGAACCTAACTTGACTGGGATCCCTCTGAGTAAGAGTTGGCTACTGATGTGATACTGCAATCATTACCAGAATCCTACAGTCAGTTTGTGAAGAACTACAACATGAACAACTTTGACAGGCCACTGACAGAGTTGTTGGGCATGTTGAGGACAGATGAGGTACAAATGAAGAAAGACAAACCCAAATCTATGATGATGATCAGAAGAAAGAAGGGAAAGTCTAAAGGCAAGGGCAAGGGAAAAGCAAAGAAAGGTTCTGATGCTAGCCAGCAGCCCAAGTCATCTTCAACTCTCAAAGCTAAGGGAGGGGTGAACAAGGGAGGTAAATGTCACCATTGTCATGAGCCAGGACATTAGAAAAGAAATTGCCCTCTCTACATAGATGAACTAAAGAAGAAGAAGGAGGGGATGGAAGTATCCACCTCAAGCATCATGAAATAAACTTAAAAAGCTTCTTTATCTTAGGTATATGATACCAAGATATAGATCTGACATATATGATGTGCAAGATCTAAAAATAAGTGATGACCTTTATGAAAGGACCAAAAAGGAAGACTCATCAACATTGGAGCAAGTGTTGTTGCCATAGATAGTTGTACCTTTTAGTTTATTTCAACCCAAAGGGCATGTAATAGAGTTATGAACTGCTATTTCATTTTGCCAATAAATAGAAACATTTTATTTCTGCATCTTGTAATGACAAGGATTTCTATGAATAAAAGTCATGTTTCAATTTCAAAGATATGATCTTTTATGGCAATGCCTTATTTATCTTGTGGTATTTGATATGCATGAGATAAAATAAATAATACCTAAAAGTTATTGATGACTCAAACAATAAATTAGCATATCATGAGAAATTCATCTCTAGGTTCCATGTTGATGGATAAACTAGACTTTCTTGGTTAATGAACCATTAAGAGATATGAATGTCTTGATGACAAGTCAATCTTCACTAGATGTAGTGGGAGAATGACTATTCTATTAGGTATAATACATATTTATGTATATACATACCTACTGGAATAAATGCTAACATTTCAAATATGGTATTTAATGAAATTCTAATATGAATATTTTGAAATGTTCAAGAACATCATAAATGAAGAACAGACTTGGTAAAAGTATTAATTCTTTGATATGATGAATGAATGAGATACTTAAACCAAATGTATGAGGACCTTGTGAGTAACTATGATAGTGTATCATAGAGAACTCATGATTAAGGCATAATGATGTCAAAATCAAAGAAGGAATCATACTCTAAATAGTAAGAGCATGATCGTCAAAAAATAACTAATCTTCTAGAATTCTTCTAAGGAACATGATTTACACTAAATAAAGGTGCAAAAGGAGATTAAGAATCACAAGTGTTGTGGATTCTCAAATTCCTTATGTAACAGATACACCTCATATATCTAGTAGAAAACAACTTGAGCTTGATGGATAATGATATCATACAAACTCAAAGATTATGAATTGGTCATATGATGATGAATCAATAATCTATCTGGATGATGTTGAGGAACCAGATTTTGAGTTATGGCTTCAAGCCATAAGATCCAAAATGACTTCCATGTGAACCAAATAAGGTATGACCTTAATGGTAGCTCTTATAGGGATAAAACCCATAAATGCAATTGGGTCTTAAGAGTTAAGATTGACATGTATGACATTTGAAGAGTTGATTGGTTGAGATAAATTCATGTGAGTTCAAGGTGTTGAACCTGATGATTTTATTAACCAATTGCAGTGGCTATAGGCCATAAAGGATCATGCTTTCTCTTAGAACTTAATGACTATGAAAATTTGGCATATGGATATTAAAACCGCATTCCTAGTAGGAATAACATGAGGTTGTGTACGTGACACAACCTAAAGGGTTTTATAATTCTGTTAATGCAAATGCAATCTATAAGTTACAAGAGTTTAATCAATATGATTGATTAAATACAAGCACCTCAGAACTGGAGTCTTTACTTTGATTATATAGTCAAAAGGTTTGACTGATATATCAAAATAGAGAAGGGATCTGTGATTACAAAGATTTAGTGGGAGCGTATTCATATTCCACATAATGATGAGGAATAAAA
Source organism: Alisma plantago-aquatica (assembly GCA_963693085.1). Taxonomy (NCBI): domain Eukaryota; kingdom Viridiplantae; phylum Streptophyta; class Magnoliopsida; order Alismatales; family Alismataceae; genus Alisma; species Alisma plantago-aquatica. Next base: position 454,320,688 of record OY856414.1, read on the forward strand.
TGAAACTGGTGTGGAAATACCTTCTTTAAGGAATAGAGAGAAATGTCCTATGTGATAGGAATAGAGACCTATAGATAGTTCTTGAAAATCTCTTGACGTGATAAAGAAAGAGCATACATTGGCAATCTATGTTGAAGGGTGCAGTATGCAAATATTCAGTGGGAGAAAACTTGTCCATGTTACATGGAGTTAGTCTCTCAAATGCCTAGTGTCCAAAATTTTATGAAGAATAGGAACACATAGATAGATGCCTTGTGCATTTGCAATTGGATCTATCATGTATGTAATCATTACATTATCTTGCATGTATCAGACATGACAAGAAAATAAATATGCATTCATCGTCTTGTATGTATTGGATATGACAATATGATATGCTCATCCAGTTATGGACATTACGAGTGGATGTCTGTCTACTTCCAGTGAGAGTCACTGGAATACCATAAAGAACTTATTTAAGTACTTATGAAGTATTAAAGGATTAGTTTTATGGAAATAAAAGGAAGAGTTTAGTGTAAATGAGTTACACTGATGCAAGCTTCCAAAATGATAGAATAATGATCTCAAAATGCAAAATATAAAAGTTATATTCAATTATAAAGTGAACAAGAGTTGTTAAATGGAAACGTTCCAAGTAAAATAAAAAAAAACATTTAATTCTAAAAGTAATGTTGGGTATCCTTGTGTTATGAATACCAGTGGATACTATATGGATCTAGAAGTTCATATGGATGAACTTATATATATTCCAACCATTAATGACAAAGTAGAAATACTAAGTCAAACAATGGAGCTAATTGTTAGGCAAGGAATATCAGATATCATATTATGGCAACTCCATCTCATATGAAATGTCATACAGTGAGAAGATGTGAAACATACAATATACCAACTAAAGAAAAGTGTTGCTAACTCACTAGATTAGCACTAGCGCAGTACCAACATGTGGGACATGTTTAGAGATCACTGAGAATATGATTCAAAGGTGAATGGCTCTAAGTGCAAGTGGGAGTCTGTTGGTATGTATGCCCTGAGAGCCAATCATATATTGATTGGATTGGCATATGTCATGATTGATTTGATAAATATCAAAGGCAAGCTTCCAATTTATTCTAGCTCAATCGATTATGAGATAAATGATGGAGAAAAATGAATGTCTAAAGAATGACAATACTCAATGATGTATGTCTTCAGGTTGAGGACACGGACAATGAGATCGTACAGATGCTAAGAGTGTGTACATTCTTGTTATGTCTGTAGTTGGATGTCAGTGTGGAAGGTTGATAGACAAAAATGACACATCAAGACTAGAGTGTGTGTTGGTTGATGAAAGCATCTCATTAGTCATGATATATGATATCAAACCAAGCACATAGATACATGTTAGAAAACAGTGTATTAGACAGACCCACCATGAGAGTGACACATGGAACCTGACATTGTAGTCATAGTCGTCTCTCATAGTGATGGTGGTGATTGTGATTCTTAGACCTGAAATCACTACACTTGTCAAATGTGATTGGGTACACTTTGACATCATTAAACGTAGTCCTGAAACATGGGTTGTTATAATGGTGATGATTGGGTGGCTTTAACGCATGACATAGACTGTGAGGGATAGATATGGGATTTGTCCCTCCTAAGGGAGTATGATGTCCAGGCCACTTGATAAGCGAGACTGAGAAAGGCATGCACATGCACATGTGAATCAATATATGATATTGATGTCACACATATCTCAGACAGTCTTCTCTAGTTCAAGAAACATGAATGAACGTTGAAAGGATGACAACTCCATGTCTTGAGTTCATTCAGGATATCAGAGACAAAGGAATTATACATTCACTGGAACACCAATCACAGATTGTAGGATTGAAAGTTGTTCTCCAACTTTCCTTTTCACTTGGATAGCATTGATGTGTGACTAGGAATCAATCTTTGCTTGTGATGTCATAAGCTAGTTATGGACATTCACTGCCAACGTGAAATGGAACCTATAGGGTCACACACAAAGGATTAACCTGGAAGAGGAGTTTATCCATGAATGATGTTTGGATTGATTAAAAAGTGTTTAGGTACTCAATAAAACATTCAATCGATAGACTTGACTCAAAACCATCAAGTTCAAAATGTTGAACCAACTGATTAGAGTGACAGATTGATTGAAGACCGAATTGACTGTATTCTGCACAAGCTGGACCACCAACTGACCGGTTCACTGGGTGAACCAATCGGCTCATGGCCAGTGAGATGACCGGTTCAGTCTGGTGAATTGATTGGTTCATTGGTCCAAACAAGCAGTGTTGGGTTGTCCTGATTTGTGAGAAAAGTTTTTTTCATTTCACTTGTTCAATTCGATTGGGATGAGAATTAATATTTGTGTTAATTAGAAATGAATAATGAAAGTCAATTGGAGGTAAGTTTGGGAAGTGAAATGACTGGTTCACTAAGTGAGCTGACCGGTTCACACTCCCAACTGACCGGTTCACAAGTAAACTGATCGGCTCACCTTGCCAAACAACCATTTCAATTATGAAACGACAGTTTGCCTACCAAAGTGCAAATTGTTCATGGAAATTTTGGACCCTTCTACTCCCGCACAGAGTGGGAACCCTAACCCTGCCTTCTACTATAAATATAGGGGTACATGGGGCTTCTCTAGAGACACAACTCAGAACATAAGTTGCTCTGCAAAGTTGTTGTCCTCTCTGGTTGTGGTAACCGAGAAAGCCCAAGCAAGTTCTACCCGTCTAGGGAGGAACAGCGAGGGAAAGACAACTGCAGAAAAGTAACTGATTGTGGGAGAGTGTGTTGGTGACTAGTATGCCAACAGAAGGGACAACTCCTTCTAATCTATCCTTTAGGGTGACTAGGGTTCCTGGTAGTCTGTGTGGACTATCTATAGAGGTAGGAGACTTCTACCGCTCAGGAGGATGATAGTCAACCGTAGTCTGGGTTAAGACCAAGAGCAACACAGACACCGTCGAAGACAAGTGGTAGAAGACTGCACTAGCTGTGAGGTATTGTCGCTAAGCAAGCCTAAGGACCATGTATATCTCACTAAAACCATCCTTCCCTTTACATAGATGTTGATGCGATCTACTGGTTATGGGTTTATGGTCAAGTAAAAATTTTGTTTCCGCTACCTGCTCTGACCATGTAAAACCCAACATGGACCTTGGAGGATCCTAAAGGGGTAAAACCCATAGAGTGCAAATGGATTTTCAAAAACAAGACTGGCATGGATGGTAATGTACAACCCTACAAAGGGTGATTGGCTCTGTAAGGATTCAAGCAAGTTTAAGGTGTCGATTGCAATGAAACCTTCTCACTTGGTGTCATAGTTAAATCCATTAGGATCATGATTGCCACTGTACCTTAAAATAACTATGAAATCTAGTAATTAGACATTAGAGTTGCATTCCTTAATGGGATTCTCCTTAAGAATTTGTACATGACACAATTTGGAGGTTCCATTAATTCAAAAGAATCTAAGAAAGTGTGTAAGCTACTATTGCACCGACCCAAAAAAATCATCTAAAGAATCTAATTTGACAGATTCTAGGACACAAGAAAATGGCAAAAAATTAGATAAGGTCGGAGTCTCCATCATATTTTATTCACTAAATGAGGAAAACCAAGACAATCATTCAAATCAACGGTAAAATGTAACAATCATTTTTTGTATTCAATCCAATGGTGGGTAATGAAAAAGAGATGGAAAGTGTAGCCAAAAATAAGATTCGATGATCTTGTGAGTTCGGAAGGTATTAGCACCCCCATATGGCCTAATAAATTGATATTGAACCCTATTCATAATGATCTCTAGTTAGGATGGTTTTAGGTTGTTTTAAAGAAATGGTGAAATTCAATAAGAAGGGTTATTTTATGTAAGTGGATCTTCGGGACTTGAGACAACTGTGGCTTTCCCGTCACACTCCTAAAGATCCCAAAAAATTAGATGTGAGTCCTAATCGCCCAAGATCTCTCATTGTGGGGATCCATACCAAGTGATTAGGATCGATGTTTAGCAAAAAGAGGATTTGATATGAAAAAAGTTTGATCATAAGCAAGATAAAATCTTATTTAAGCAACATGATCAAGTAATATGATTAAATCACATAAAAGCAAACTTGTTCAGATATATGAATACACATTTATGAACAAATCATGGAATTTTGAATTAGTTAATATCAGTTATGAGTGGTTGGAGATGAGAAAATTACACAGTTAAGCTGATTGTTACTCATCCTAAAAATGCTCAAAAAACCATTATGTTAGATGAAGGATCCCCCAATCATGAGCAAAATCAAAAAGCAAAAGCGAGGGTTAGTTGATCCTATGTTTTTAGGATAATCAAAATGGGTCTGGAATGTTGTGCGATATGGGGGTCGGTTTGTAGGATTAATTTAGGGTTTGGGTATTACTGATGGAAGGGTTTGTAAGGGTGGCAGATTACAATAATGCATTGTGTTGGACATTATGCAAATCATTTTGATCTACCGTGTGGAGCGTGATGGATATCTGTGATCCATGAGATGTCCCTAGACAGGATAAAGGATGGACAATTCTTATTCTATATAACCCTAGAGTGTTAGTGAATTGTCAAAGGGCTCCAGACCCCTAACTTTAAAAGTGTCTCCTCTGTCATTCTAGTTTATATTCGATCTATATATGATTCTCTCACTATTTCTAGTCCAAGTGAAGGAAATGTAGGTGAAAGTGATATCAGGATAAAGATGTGTAGATCATCTCTTTTCCTTCTAGGGATGAAGTAGGAAGGTAACATTTTATAAAAGGATATAAGGTTATGTGCAAACAATACCATGTGATGAGTATAGCCTCCACTACCCAGTAATCATATGTCCCTCTAGAGTGTAGGTGAGCTATCAAAGGGCTCCAGACCTCCTACATTCAAAATGATCTATTCTTCTACTCTAGTCCTTATTCAATATGTGTTTGATTCTCTCACTGCATCATATCCTTAGTGAAAAAATATGGATGCAAAAGTAGGGTGAATATGTTTGCTATTCATCAAGATGTATTCTATCAAAATCAAGTATGCAATCATGAAAGATCATGGAAAGTCCATGATTGTGAAAAGATCTTGAAAAGTTATCGTCTCTCTTTCTATGATTAATTATCTAAGTGAGATAGGTAAATCATGAGACCTAGTTGGTGAGCCAATTTTAAGGCTAGGATCACAACCCTAAGAGGATAAATGTGGTTAATTTACCTTATATGATTCTTTGTTTACTTTGAATATATAAGACTAGGCAACTTGTAATGATCCAACGATGAGGTTATCCATTATCTGAGACTAATAATTGTATATAGTGACTTATCCATTCCTTAGGGCATCAACCAACTTTTCAAAGATTTACAAGTTTCTTGTTAGGATCATCGATTGCAACGTGCTCAAAATACATAAAATTAGGTACCAAATAATTAGCTAGTGATGAGGTTGGCCTTTATGCAAGACCAATGATTGTACATGGATAATTATTTGTTCCTCAAGTTTTGGTTGCAAGATGGTTAAAATTGAGGGTTTATGCAAACATGATGGAATAGTAAGTATGGATATGCACTATTTAAGGTCATAGTCCAAGATCCAAAAATATTGGAAAATGAATTGTCTCTTTGAGATGGGCCATGTGGTTTGGTTTAAGGTCATGGTCTGGGACCATTTTAGTACACTTTAAGTCCATGATCCATGACTCAAAAGATTAGAAGTTAAAGCTAGATTGGTTTAAGGCCATAGTCGAGGACCCAAAAATATTGTAATTTTTTAGTGGTCTAGTTTAAGGTCATAGTTGAAGACCCAAAAAGATTAGAATTGAATGTGGCTTTGTTTAATTTCATAGTCTAGGAGCCAAAACGATCATAAATTGAAGGTGGTCTGGTATAAGGTAATAGTTTTCCTAAGAAAAGAATGCATGCCTATTTTCTATAGGACTTTATATCAAAAAACAAATCAAGAGAATTGAAAGTATGGGAGAATGGATCATGATGACTCAAGATCAAGGAAAAAATTCAAATTTTAGGATAGTCAAAAAAATTTTATCTTCTTTAGAATAGTAAAATTTGCATATTTTAAGAAAATATTTGAGATATTCATAATTTTAAAACTTTATGGGTTATTTTTTATTTTTGAGTTTTTTTAATAATTTTAGAAGTCAAGAAATTCCTATTAAAAATCAGGGACCTTCTGCAATATTTGTAGAAATTCATTTTAGAAAAGGGGGAATGAAGGGAGGTCAAGTATACTATTTAATCTTCCATTTTGAATGGCGGTACAACTAGGGAGTTGTCTCAGCAAATGATGGTCATGGGAGTAAGGGGAGGAGTGAGAAAAAAGGTGATAGATCACAAAGTTCTGCAGCAGATCCACCTCATCGATTCAGCTATCCCACAACATCCAACTGTGTTGAAGGTGTTAAAACTTTAGATAAATGATTTTCATGGCATTTTCCAAAGGTCATTAACTCCATTTGCCTTTGAGTAGGTATATCTTTCATCCTTCAGCTTTAGTTTTATCATTTTGTCATTTGGTACTAAAATCTAAATTTTTTGTTTCCCGGTGTTCTTCATGGTCTGTAGATTGATGATGACTAAATCTTCATGTTGTCTTGTGATTCATCTATTTTTGTTGTTGGATGAATTTGTGAGCATCACATGCATGATTGCACCGACTCAACTTGTTGTACATACATGGGGTACTTGTGATTTTAAATTTGCAAATGGCATCCTAAAACTGGCATGAGTAGAGGGATGCAAATGTTCCTTAGAGGATTCATGTTGTGGATGAGTAGGATGTTAGTAGTAACACATGAGAGTAGGTATACCTAAGGTATATTCCATTGCCTTTATTTGCTAAATTCCTATTTGGCTAGGAAATTTATGACCTTTGTTT